>PVKA01009458.1:0-68347 GCA_004027165.1 Ctenomys sociabilis | reverse complement strand
TTTTTTTTTTTTTTTTTGGGCAGAACAAGGATTGAACTCAGACCCTTGCGCTTGCCAGGGAAGTGCTTATTACACTGAGCCATCTCCCTGGCCCCTGAATTATGACTATAGCACCTAACAAGACGTCTTCAGTCCTCTATAGAGTTCTCCATATTTGTCAAATTAGACTTGAAAGACAAGGGCCATTTATACTTTCAAGATATGAGACAATTATTAGTGTTCTAATTTATCCTCCAAAAATCTAATACTAATTTGGGAACAGCACTACAGAGAAAGAATTGTGTATCAATGAAAGTATAGGTCCTATATAACCTGAAGAAGGAAAGAACTCTACAAAACGCAGTTTTTCAAAGAAAAAAATTATAATAAACCTCAATATTTGAAACAGAAGTCAGTTAAAGTCTTCATTTTGGCATTACAAGTCCTCAAAAAATCACTAACAGCTTTCCCTAAACACAAGCAATATATCTATTTCTACTATCACAAAAATATAACTTTTACAATTTACAAATATAAGCAAATCTCCATAGTGTATTACACAACTTGGTAAGAACTACTTCTACGTCATATACAAAAAGCTAATATTGACAAAATAATAGTTTCATGAGAAAAAAACACAAAGCACTGCACTGTACTATAAAGAAGAGTCAACAGAAAAGTAATGCCTAATTAACTAATTAAATTCATTAGAATTTAAAACCAAGAATCATTAATTTCTATGGAGGAAAAAATGAACTGAAAGGTATGTTTTTACCCTAGCTACAGGAGTGTCATTCTAAGTTGACATAGCATTGATGTCAGATCACAATATGACATAGACAGTTGCTGCGGGTGTCATCAAAGCTGTAGACAAGAAGACTGCTAGAGCTGGCAAGGTCACCGAGTCTGCTCAGAAAGCTCAGAAGGCTACATGAATGTTATCCTTAACACTTGCCACCCCAGTCTTAATCAGTGGCAGAAGACTGTTTCTCCGAATTGGCCATTTAAGTTTAATACAAAAAGACTAGTATAACACTGCATCATAAAACCTTCACAAGGAAAGGAGGGCCATGTTTCATGGGCCATTTTTGTGTGTGTGTGGCAGTTTTTAAGTTACTAGGGTTTTTTTTTTTAAGTTATTAGTTTTTAAAATCAGTACTTTTGGTGTGAGTGAGACTGCCTGGGCCCGCCGGATCCTGAACAGACCCACAATGCTGGCCCAGCGTGGAACCCTTCAGCAGAACTCCCTGCAAAGGGGCTAGTGGCAAGGCCCATCCAGCTGATTCAGGAGCAAAACATCTTGCCAGAGTGACAAAAAGGGTTCACCTGCAAGCATACAGCAAGAAGAAGTGAAGCACAGCAGCCAGACCCAAGCCACACCAACCCGGAGGAGTCTGAACTTCCTAGATCTCGACCTGGTGCTAAGGTAATAACTCTATCTAAGCTCCACACCAAAGGTCAAAAATCAGTGGTATACAAAAATGACGAAGAGAAAGAACAAAAAGCAGTCTCAGACCCCGAGTCCACCCAGTACAAATGCAGAAGACACTAGCATTGAGGAAATTGGAATCACACACCTGAAATCTCTGAAATAATAGCACTGGAAGTAAAGAAACAACTGCAGAAAGATATAGAAGACATCAGATCAGAAATAATTTCTGAAGTAAAAAAAGTAGTGATAACTATAATCAAAGAAGTACTAAGTGCTTCTAAAGAACACACCGATTGATTAAAAAAATAGAGGAGAATATAAAAATGATGGAACCCCTGAATAAGCAATATAGGAAAGAAATAGAACATATGAAACAGATTCCAAGTGATATATACAGGAAACCTCAATCACAAGCTGGTAAATATGTTTGAGTGAAATTGAAAATACACTCTCTGACCTTAAAGACACCATTGCAGCTAGTGAAAACTTAAGGGAAGATCTCTTAAAAACACCTAGGATGCAGGAAAAAATAATTCAACACCTGCAAGACGATGCAAAGATGAACAATGTGAGACTAATAGGTATCAATGAGAAGGAAGGAGTCAATACAAATGATATAAAAAGAATATGGGCAGAAGTAATAGCTTTGGGAAGAAAACTTCCCAAATATATTCAGTAACTGAACCATATAGAACTCCAAATAACATCAACTCAATTAAAACCACTCCCAGACATATAATAATCAAGACCCAGAAATTCAGCACAGGAACAGTATACTAAAAGCCACTAAAGAAAAGAAACAGATCACATTTAAAGGAAAACCCATCAGAATAATGCCAGATTTCTCTTCACAAACCATTAAGTCAAGAAGAGAATGGAGCAAAGTACAAATTCCAACCCAGACTGATATACCCCACAAAACTCTCTTTCAAGTATAATGGAGAAGTAAAATACTTCCATGACAAAGAACAACTAAAGAATTTCATGATGACAAAGCCAAACCTACAGACTAATAAATGATGTTCTAGAGAGGGAGCAAAATGATCATAATCCCATGAATGAGAATGGAAAAAACCCACCAAATAGGGCAAACAAACACAGGAGAATAAGAGGTATACAATAGTAGTCTTTCAGTTACTCTTTTGTGTACAGCAGCAAAATATTTCCCTCAACACACTCTACAAATGGACTTCTCTTGCACCTTATGGGTCATGATTCCACATAGGTCTACAGGGTGGATTTCAAGGAAAGAACTGTAGCTTAGTCCCACAAGTGACACCTGGCCACCAGTAAGAGTCATAGTTACTATCCATATCTACAACACACTAGAACTTTGTGCGATATCCTATCCCCAAACTGTCAGAAGTGATGGTCATTTATTTGCCCTTCCAGTATTTATCTTAATTTTTATTCCTAGTACTTCTTTACTACCATGAAAACATTTTCTTAGTTCAATTGTTTTGAAACATTAATTTTTAATTAATTAGCACTTAATTTTCTGAATATTGCCTAATCTTAATTTTTAAGATTAATACTATATCTTTGAATTACAATTTATCTAAAAGACATCTCCTAGTATTAGAAACTTTAAAAAATGTATTTCCATTTTCTGTTGACTTCATATTACTTCTTCCCTGTCTTTTATACACACACATATATGAAAAAAAAATATATATACGTGTATAACCTGACAAAAGATTGGTACTGTTTCATAGAAATCTTCAATGACCTTTTAAATAAGGGTTTATCTAAATAAATAAATAAGGATTCATCTAATATATTTTATAGAGTCCTGCATAACTATCACTTTGAGAGCTCTTTATTGTTCATCCAGGAGCATGCTGCAACTTCTCTTCCCTTTTGAATTATGCTCTTTGCTATTTCCTATATTCTACGTCTAGAGGTATTAAAATATATCAAGTTTATATAATTAGAAAATATTTTACTTTTAGTTTTCAAAAGTATGATTGCTAAGTATAAAATTCAAAGAGGATATATCTTTTTTTCAGTCCTTTAATTAGTCTAGTTTCTTACACACTTGGTCCTTTTTTTTTCTTTCTAATGTGGAATAAGATGCTATTCAACTTTGTTCTTCCATAGCTAATATTTTTTATGTACATGCTTTAATCATTTTTTCTTTAAAATAAGTTTTGGACAATTTAATTTTTGTGTATCTTGGTATGATTTTATTTAAATTTCTTGTGCAAAAAGTTCATTTCTCTTGGAAATGTGATATTATCAGTTGAACTAATTCAGAAATTTCAAATCTTTAAATATTTGTTGCCTACTCTTTTCTACTTTGAGAATTCTAATGATATGAATATTAAAAAAAAAAAAAAGAGCAGTTAAAGCTTACAATTTTTGTTTTTACTCTGGCTTTTTACCTCTCTTGAATTTCTTATAACTTCTTAGTTATTGGTTTTTTAAAATAAAACTTATACATTTATATCTAGTAATCTGAAAAACTAATTTGCACATAGCATCATATAATACAGCAACCATTGTTGAATTCCTATTCCTTTAGTTAAATCTGGTATCATGTATAATGATGTTTTCTTCTATCACTATTTTGTATTCTTTAAAAATAATAATAAAGAGTACAAAATTTTAAAAAATAAAATCAGTACTTTTTAATGGAAACAACTGGACCAAAAATCTGTCACAGAATTTTGAGACCCATTAAAATAAAGTTTGATGAGGAAAAAACAAAAGAATTGATGTCAGAGCACTCATTTTAGAAATGAAAACAAACACACTGAATCATTTCCTATATGCTTATGTCCTTATAACCTTATAAATAATTCATGCTAACATACTTTAGCAGAATAAAAATAGCAGACCATATTACACTAAGATAGTAAAAGAACTCACGTTACAAAGTGAATTACCATTTGCTGGCATAAGAAATTTAGAGGACTGTTAATCAGAAAGGTAACTGAGAGTAAAAAAAACATAATTCTTTCAAATTACCAACAGAATGTAGAGGATGAACACTTATTCACCTTATCACTTCATGGGTTTTTCTAAGAATTCTTGAATCTCAATTAAATAAATACAATATTTTATGATATACTTTCTTTAGAGTTACATTATCTAAACTGCACTTTATAATTATATAAATAATATGCAACATAGCAATCACTAATGAATTGCTATCATTTTGTTTAGTGAAATTGTGCATTGTTTCAAATTTTTTACACCATTTTTTCTCTTTTAAGAAGTGAAAATAAATACATAAAAGGACTATATAAAAATCTCTTGTGAGCTCTTTCCCCAAAGCTTTTAACTGCCTAATATGAGCCACTACTATTCTCCCAAAGCGTCAGTCTGAGCTGTGTACCCCGGCTGGGGCAGGCAAGCTGGCTGTTTCCTCTACTCACAACATGGCCGTCAGACAAGAATACTCCTCCATCCCTCACTAGAATGTAAGCCTCTTGAGAGAAACTGCAAATGTATCTATTTGGTTCACTCCCAAATCTCCAGAATCTAGATACACAATGGGTCATAAAAAGTGGTCAAGTAAGATTTATTAAATGAACACATACAAATTTTTCTTTATTCCTTAAAATCAACTCTTCGTGAATTTTGTTTTCCTACAGTTTCAGGTTAAAAAATAAAAAGTAAAAAGAACTAATCCTGTAAAGTGTGAGTAGATGGGAAGCCACCAGAAATCTGTCTCCATTTCAAATTATAACACGTCTATCAATCAAGTTTTTGGATAGAAAGTGTGTTCTTGCAATGTCCTTTCTCAACTCCCCTTGGTCACACTTTCTATGCAACCCATAAATTTCATCCTTTCTCCCTATAATGATATACTGCCCCATTCCAAAGGACAAATAGTCATTTCTTATTTTCACATCATCCTTCAATATGCCTCATATTTTTGCTTCTGCTCACCATCAAATTTATTTCACGAGTAGTATATAATTAGTTTCATCTTGTCTTAAATTTGATTTTTATGTCCATCAATTTTTTTCCTCTTTTCTTTTTTTATTTTATTTTATTTATTTTTTATTTTATTGCAGTACAAATATCAATAAGGCAGTTTTAAGATACCTTAACGGGACAGATTCGATAAATACATTGCAAACTGTTTTCATAATGTTTTGGTATCATACAAGGTACGTACATGATATTCTGCTTACAGACATTACTATAGTAGATGTCTCTTATCAGGAAATTAAGAGCGTGAAGCTGTTTACATATCTTATTTTTTATACATGAATTATATCAAAGATTCAATAATTAATACTTTCTACCTTGTTATTTTCCTAGTGGTTGTCCATAGTACTAGAAGCCGACATAATAAATATCCTGTCCAACCACCATTAGTGCAAATCTTGCCTCTCATAGAATTATGTAGAAGCACAGCGTTATCTATCCCAACTGTACTGTCTGTACACACATATCATGATTCTTCCTTTCTATACCCCTTCCTTTGTCTACACCTGTCAAAGATGGGCACTCCACTGTCATTCAACCAATTTAGGTGCCTGAACTTGACGACACAATCCAACACAGTCCAACATTCCACAACAATAGTGAGTTATCTGAAGAACTTGTCGACCATAGCCATTTACAGCTCAACTTATTATTATGGCCCTATGTTGTATACCTCATTTTTATACTTTTCTACCGGATGGTGAAGACCTGTCCATCAATTTTTAACTTATATTCCCACCTACCACTGCCTTTGCTAAGTTTACCAATAATATTCTAATTGCCAAATTTAATAAATTATTTTCTTTATATTTTATGGCATCATCCTTGCCAGTCTCTTTTGTAAGTTCTACTTCCACTTCCTCACCAGTACAATTAGGGTACTTCAAGAATGAACAATTTCATCAATATTAATTGATCAATATAGGGTAGGTAGAGGGGCTTTGAAAGGAAGTGAAAAATTAAGAATGCTCATAAACCCTAACTTGGAAACCTAAGATTTACATTAATTAATGTAAGACACTGCAAAGAAGCATTACACTGTGGGTGGATGCTAACTGTCTTTTGATTTGTGTGTGCATGCACGCATGTGCATGTACATGTGTGTGTGTGTGTGTGGCCAACTCAGCCCATCTCTGGGAGCAGGGCTGGTGTGGCATGTGACGCCAGGGATCGAACCATGGTCCCCAAGTTTGCCTAAGCAGGCACTTTAGACCACTAAGCAACCTTGCTAACCCAATAACTGCCTTTTTTTTTTTTTTTTTTTTTTTTTTTTTTCCAGTACTGGGGATTGAACTCAGGATCTTCCACTTACCAATCAAGTGCTTGTTCTACTGCACTATCTCCTCACTCCCCAGTTCCATCAGAAAAAGAATAACTGCCTTTTGAGCATAAGCTTTCCTGTTAGATTTAGGTATATTGTCTATCTACATTCACTTTTTAAATAATCTCAAGTAGTTGTGTGATTTTATAAGCTATCTTATGTTCATGACTTCTGATCTTCTCTCCCCAGTTTCTCCTGATTTCTGACTTATACATGCAAATGCCTTCCTGACATTTCCACTTGGGTAGCTAATAGGCATCTGTAGTTGAATGTGTTCATCATTCAGGTCTTCATCTTCCCTCAGTGTTCTCTATTTCAAAAATTCCTCAGTACAAAAAGTCCAAAATCATCCTTAACTCGTCTCAACCCTATTTCCAATCTTTCAGCAGTTCATTTTAATTCTACCATTGTCATATACAGCTGGTTAAAGCTACCATGATATTTCAACTAGATTATTAACAACAATCTAGTTGTTTTTCTGTTTTCACCCTTATCTTCCAGTGTATTCACTACCCAGCAAAGAGTATGAACTTGTTAAAATGAAGAATCACATGAAAAGTTCTTCAAAACCTTCCAACAGTACTCCATCTCCCTCAAACTGAAAGTAGAAATCTTCTGAATGGCCTAGAGAACTCTTCCTGATCTGACTGCCTTTAACTTCTAATTTTATTCCTACTCACTTGTCCTTCACTCACTCTGTCCCATCACATTGTTCTTTGCTGCCCCTGGGATACTCCCAGGGTTTTTACAGTGGCTATTATCTTTAACTGAAATGTTTTCTACCCTAGACTACTTTTCTTCAACTTTTATTTAAATGTCATCTCAACAGTAATAGCAATTCCTCTGTTGACATATACTTTACTGATTTATGTAACTAATTAAATGACTGTTACCTTTCATTAAAAAGTAAGCTCCCTGAAGTTGGTATCTCTTGTCTGTTTTGCTTAATGCTATGACACCCTTAAAGTGTTGCATGGCTAAACGACCGGGTAAAGTCAGCTGATTGTGAGGAAGCAGGAACACAATGAATAATGCTTTTATATAAAAATCTTCATCCACCAAGACATCTCTTCTATGTTGCACTGGAAACAATTGTTAATTACTTTCTTCTCAGAAGTCTCTCCTAACACTTCATAAAAATACTTTCTGCCATGACTGCTCTTCCTCTGCTTAATTTGAAACTTCTTTTGTACTGTCCAATCCTTCAATGTTGGTGTTTCCAAAGTTCCATATTCAGCCTATTTTTCTCCCCATTGTTCCTGTTCCCTAGGTTGTTCTGTCCATTGTGAATTTAACTAATACTTACATATTAGTGACTCCCAAGTATTTATATTTGGTATTAAAAGAATTCTAAAACCAAATGCATGTTTTCAAGTGTGCTAAACAACCCATCGGAAAAACTTCAAAAGGATCTTCCCATATGATGTTATTTTAAATCATACTAAATGTGTTTCTCTTTGTGTTGTCACATTAACTAAAGACATCTCTGTCTACTCATTTTTCCAAGGTAGGATTTAGGGACATTCTCGATTTCTCTCCTGGCTCCCAATACCCATCACATATTTTATCAGTTGGCAACATTTCTAATCCTGCCTCTTAAGACATTGTTCACAAACAATTCCCATTTTTACTGACCTACTTCAGGTTGTTACAGTTCTGCCCACAGCTACTTATGCTATAATGCTCTGAAATCATTAGTATCTATTGGAATGCCTGATACTCCAAGTATTTCATAAATTACTTAGAATCAGAGATCATATACTACCCATTTCTAAATACCTACAGTTCTGTGTATATAGATCATCATGTGTCAAATAATGAGTATGTAACTAGTGGTTGTTGAACTGGATAAAAACACTGAATGAGAACATTTCCAAGTTTCTCAGCAAAAACTGTAGTTCAGATTATATTATCAATGAACAAGTAGCAGCACACCCTTTGTAAATCAACCAAGGAATTTACTGATTTAAGCATTGATATTATTTCTATAATGGATATTGTTTCTATTATTTCTGCTTCAGGAAGACTGAAGTCAAGGTACAGTATGAGAACTCTGGGTGCACATGCCATTACACTCTAACAAAGCATACCATTCTCAAAGTGTTGCAGATCCAGAATGACAGCATTTTCTTTAAGACATGCCTAACCTAAAGCTACAAGTGATTTCATGACTGCCACAATGTTTTTAGAGCATGAACATCACATGATAAGCACCATCTGGGGAAAGAAAGTCATTCCAGCCATTTTTATAGCTAGTTTAGAAAAAAGATGTTTAGAATTTTAGCTGACTGCATCTTCAGAGACTACTAATCTTTTTTTTAAAATGTAGTCTACATGATTACACTAAAATTCAAGTTGATTTTTAACTCAAATGCAAATATTCATTAATTTCTATGACAATCTAGGAGAGAAAATAATCATTTATGAAATGAGAGTGTGTGTGTGTGTGTGTGTGTGTACACATACTTCGACTTTCTCTATTACAATGGAATTTTTTTAATCCTTAAACATTGTTTCCAAATTCAACATTTGTAGTTCTCTTATCAAAGCTAATGAAGAGGGGCAAGTGACATAGCTCAACAGACTAAAGGGCCTGTGTGGGCTGAGCCAGCCACAAGTGCAGGCATAGTGGCACATGCCTGTATTCCCAGCACTGGGGAAGCTGAAAACAGGAGGATCACTGTGAGTCCAAGTGAGATCCTATTACAACCAAATACATTAAAAAAAAAGAAGAAGATATACAACATTTTGTTCTTCTGTGAATATGAACTTAAGATAATGATGTTTGGGAAAAAATGAAATTTAAGATAACAAACAGGCCATGTAGAGTGACCCAAAACAGATCATAAAGAATTATATGGGCTTGGGAGATAGCATGGCAGGTTAGGCACCTGGCTGGCAAGTGCAAAGACCCCAGTTCAATGCTTGGTACCACATGCCATGCTGGCCCCAAAACTGGGCATGATGGAATAGGCCTGTAATCTCAGCTCTAGGGAGGCTGAGTCAGGAGGGTCACTGCAAATCTGAACTGCATAGTGAAACCCAGTATCAAATTATTTAATCAACTAATTGATTTTAAAAAGAATTATATGGATCAGTAGACTCTTCTGTTGTGAAGGGAAAATATTTAATGCTCTTATACATATACTAATACATACACCAGAGTAACAATCTTATAAAAACAGTTCTTTATCAGATTCAGGTGAGTTCAGAACTGCATTAATGATCACTTCAGATAACTACAGTGAGAGAAGATAGCTACATTTTTCTTCTCTCATCTAAGTTATCCAAATAGGGTGTTTTTTTCCCTTTTTTTTTAAGAAGCCTGTAAAATTCCTAGCTACTTTCTTCACAAAATTCAACTCTTCAAAAGTATTCTATTACTTTATTACATAATTTGTATAAGTTTTAAAATTAGAGACTATAAACACATCAAAGTGATTTCTTTGTAAAGAACACAGGTATGTGTTCATAGCTGCCTCGCCCAGACACTGAGTGTCTCTCTTCAATTGTGTCACCAAAACCTCCCCATGCACACCTTCTCAGACCTTACCAGGACACTGTCTTCCTCCCTGTTTCTGTCTTATTCCCAAGGCATAAGCTCTGTGTGAAGGGAGACATAACTGCATTATGTCATTCTTTTCATTTTATTGTTGTTGCTGACATTCCAATTAATGAAAATATCTCTTCCAGTTCTTTGGCTAACTAATCTGACAAAACTTTCAATAATATTACTTGAAAGCTTCTGTACCCCAAAGACTACATGTCGAGACTAAGGAAAAACAAATATTATTCCCTGTGCTTGCTTAATGTTATCAAGTCCTAGTCTCCAGAACATGAAGATCCATCCATAACAGCTTAGAATTTATATTCTACCTCTCTTTAGCCAGACTGTGTAAGACAAACAAAAATGTCTTCATAACAGGGAACTAATTTGGGGAGTTAATACATCTTTACTAAGAGTCAATAAGTGTAAGTATATAGCTATGAAAGGTCATATAATGTATTTTAGAAAATAACATCATTGACTATACACTAAGAAAATTACATCATACATATTTTTAAAGAACACCATGCCCAATATATTATAAACCACATGTAACAAAAGTGAGAACATGGGAATGCCTTCAGGGGACCAAGAGCAAGGAGTCAGAGGGCCAGAACAGAAAATGGGTCAAGAGATGAGGCACCAAGTATAAGGTCCTAATAACCTCAATAAACATAGATATTATATACCATAAACATGAACTAAGACTGGTAACAGTATCAAGAATGAAAAGGGAAAGGAGAACTAGAGGAGGAGGGAGGGAACAGCAGAAAAAGAGATTAAAAAAACAAGATATATATACATATACATGTACATGTACCACCTCCCCAAGATGACTGCAAACTGCATGTATTTCAAACATACACTATTAAAAAACTTTTGAGGGCCAGGGATATAGCTCAGCAGCATAAGCACCTGCCTGGCAAGTGCAAGGTCCTGAGTTCGATCCCTGGTACTACCAAAATAAAAAGAAAGAAAAGAAACTTTTAAGAGAAAGAAAAAAAGCAAGAACTTTAAATGGCAGACTATATGGCAATTTGCATATGTTTACATAAAGTGCTTGCATTTCAAGTTAAGTTATAGCAAATACCACTGCAATTTAGTGTTATCAGATTTCTACTTTTTTATTTTTAAACATCTTGAATATTTAGTTAACCTTTAAATTTAAAATAATTTCAAACTTATAAGAAAATTGCAAAACAGTTGTACTAAAAATAACTTCTATTTATTTTTTCTGTACTTTTTTAGGGAAGGGTCTATAGGGTATTCAGGGTCTCACTACTTAATGGGACTCATAGTAATTCTCCTGTTTACAGCCTCCCAAGTGCTGGGATCACAGACGTGTGCCACCTTGCCCAATCTCAACTGCCATCTCAGCATGCCCCAGGGCTGGGGCTGGCCCAGCAGGCCCGGGGATCAAACCCTGGGCCCCTGCGCCTGTTTGTGGGAGCTTTAATCTATCGAGCTATTTGGCTGGCCCTAAAAAACTTTTATTAAAAAAAAAAAAAACCTAAAAACTTCTATTCTAGCTTCACCCAGATCCCTAATGGTTAGAAGTTTAGCATGTTTTTCTCCCCTTTTTCCTCCCCACTTACATACACACATGTATGCATATACACATATGTCTGCATAGCCCATACTCAAAAACATTCTGGCTTATTCTTCCTGAAAACAAGAATTCTGGCCAATATAATTGCCATATAAGCTTTGAAACCAGGAAATTAATTAAATACAATAGTACAATAGTACTATTCAATACAAAGATCCTATAGTTGCTTTTCGGGGGTGGTCTGAATTTTATATTTATGTAACTTCAAATATAGAATAAAGCCAACACAAAACACAAATAAGTGGAAGTAAAGTTAATTCTACATCTTATTTTGCTACCATTCTCAGTTTTATGTTTGACTTTAATAGTTTGGATCCTGTAAGTTTTACCAGCTTCAACAACAATATTACTTGTTCCTTTCTAGTCTAGGGTCCAATTTAGACACATATGATACATTTACTTCTCTTTAGTATCCTTAAACCTGGAGCATTTCTTCAGCTTTTCTCTACCTTTCATGGTAAGAACAGTGCTCAAGAATACAGGTCTATGTAGTATACACAGCAGCCCTGGGCTTAGGACTCTCCAGTATTTACTGACAGCCAACTTTCACCCTGATCTTTTAGTAATTATGCATCCTGCAAATGATGCCAGCAGCAGAACACTGGGACAGCACACAACGTGAACTGTCACACAGCCAACCTGGCATTTCTGCAACAATGCCACTTTGACTGAGTATTTCGTAGAGAAATTTTTTTTTTCTTGCTAGAGAAGCGCTTATTCCACTGAACCATCTCCCCAGCCACTGCAGAGAAATTTTCTGAGGTTTATCAATACTCTGTTCTTCATGGATGTGCCACCCATCAACATTATCATCCTTTGTTGGCACATTTATAACTCAACCACCACTCTGATAGTTGCCATATGGTGCTTTTCCTATTTATATAATTATTTATACACTTATTAGTAAGCATTCTTATAGTAAGAAAGAATTTTTCTCCATATTTTTGAAATTCATTTATATTAGTATGGACAAATGAATTTCTGTTTTGTACAAGGGGTTATAATCAATTACTATCATTTATAGTTAATGCTCAAATTGTCATTTCATCTATCATTTTGATGGGTTAATATTACTGACATTAACTTCAACATTTTTTTACTCTCTGGAACAGAAAATGTTCCCGACTCATTTTAAAGATTTCTTAGTCTAATCCTTGAGTCAGTCCTACTTCCAAGGAGTTTTGGGTGCTGCTTAGGGGAGTGTGATATTTAGAAACCAGTGTCCAGGCATAGTTTTTTGGGTCTCTCAGAAAACAGCTAGGAAATATGTGTACACACACATTCATTATTGTAAAGTAGATCAATTTATATACATTTTAAAAACATGATTTATAATAATACTCCTGATTCCAAATCAACACTGCAGAGATTTTCCATGCCTTCCCACTCTCCATGTTTATTAATTCCTTCTTCAACAACGAAAAGTACACCTCCCATTGTCCTCAATATATGTACTGATCTGCTAAATCAATGGACTTATTTACTTAATGTAACAAATCTCTCAGCCACACAGGATCTCTCCACTGGAGTCCCCGTCCCTTCTTTCTTGCCACCAGTATGTGATACTTCCATGCTTGGCAAAGAAAGGAGGAAAAGTTGAAAAGCAAAGAAAATCAGGAAAGGGAAGGGAAAGGAAGAGAAGGGAAAGGAAAGGGGAAGGGGAAGCAAAAGGGGAAACAAAAGGGAAAGGGGAAAGGAAAAAAAAAAAGGGCCAGCCAAATAGCCCAATGGAGTAAAGCGCCTGCTTAGGCAAACTGAAACTGGCCATGGTGGCACACACCTGTAATCCCAGGGCTTGGAAAGCTAAAAACCAGGAGGATCACTCCAAGTCAGATCGGTGTAGTGAGACCCTTTAGATCCTGTACTAAATACATAAAAAAGAAAAGACTAGAAGGGAATAAAAAAAAGCAGATACTCACTTTTAAAACATCTTCTACAGCCATCTTCCCTTCATTTCCTAGTAAAATAGCGTATGGATAAAGCCACTGGATTGCATGTTTGATTGATATCATAGGAAAAGAATCCTATTTAGGAGCAGAAATATATAGCATGAAACAACATTCAAAATAATCACAGAAATTTTATCTGAAATGTATATAGGCCATTAAAATTGCCATATTAATACCATAGTATTCTGGAAGTATAAAAAAGCAAACAGTATTTCCTTTCTCTTCTTGTTCTCCACCCTTCCTCTGGGTAAATTCCTACACTTGATTCTTTCATCTATGTCTTGCTGCTTCTTAGAAGTCATATACATACAGGCATTTATGTAAGAGAACACCATGCAATTCACTGCCAAAGAGTACTGTGGGCAGTGGGGCACGGGATTTGTAAGCAAATGAGACACTATGTCAATAATTAGTGTTTCTAGAGGAAAACATTATGGATATTCATTTTGCTATTTTCAACAAAAAGTTTTGAGCCAAAACAAAAAGAAAGTATAAGATCTGATAAACAATAGAAGAAATGCAGTCCATGTATAGAATATGTAAACACCTAAATCACACTATACACATCCATGGTAGGCTGAGGCAGTAGGATCATAAATTTAAACCCAGCCTCAACAATCTAGTAAAATCTTGTCTCAAAAAAATTAAAAAGTGGCCAGGGACATGGCTCAGTGGAATAAGCACTTCCCTGGCAAGCACAAGGGCCCGAGTTCAATCACCGGTTCTGCAAAAAAAAAAAAAAAATTAAAAGGACTGGAAATGTAGGTCTGTGAGAAGATCCTGGGTTCAATTCCCAATACTGCAGCTTAGCAAGCAGAAATACCAAAATGAGAACAAGGATTTGAAGACAGATTTATTTTATATCAATGGGCACTGATTAGGATCATTCCCAGAATATCAGGCCCCAATCTCCAGTGGTCTAGGGCTTTTATTGGATAAGCAAGCAACAAGTGCAGCGGCACGATGGCTTATCAGTTGGGGATTGATTCATAAAACGTGCATCACAGTGACCAGCTATTTCTAGGAAACCAGAAGCAATGAGAACTGGGACAAGAACAATTATTTTGGCAACTAAGAAACTGAAGTGTACTGGCGGCATGGCAGGTATATTTTCCATTACAATACTATAAAAAAATTTCCAGAGAATCTCTTGCCAAGGGCATAGTACCTCTGCTACTTCAGAAGGCAGCCTCCTCAGCAGTGTCTTGTCAAATACTAAAATGCTCTCTCCTACTTGAGTCCTGCATCCAGGCCTTCCCAGCTTTCCTTGCCACTGATGGGGATGTCTTCCTCTAACATTCCTCTTAACATATCACTTTATATCCACCCATTCCTCATCTTAAAATCTAGCCAACTTCAAACCCCAAGCAAGTTTCTTCACAATATGACTCTAATCTTATTATTACTCTCTACCACACACACACTTGCTTTAGGGATGCAGCTTATTCTCATTCTTTCCCATCACTCCAGACAGGACTTTTACCCCTTTCATGAAAGCATAGTACACAATACTGGTGCTGTACAAAGTACCTCAGGTCAGGGCAATTCTGAGGCCGACCTCACTGCAGGACACACCTTGCTAGACTGAACTGAGCCTTTTTTATTTCTATGTAACTTTCATGAAGTTGCATGTCTATCATTTCCATCCCAAAGCTACAAACTCTTTAGGGACTCAGAAGATACCCTTACTCTCTGTACTCTTTACTGCACTGCATAGCAAATCAATCTCAGGCCTTTTATAGAAGAATATGACAAGGCTGTAGGCAACGATTAATCCCCAATGATTAACTTTCAAATTTTCTTGCTACATTTGGGTATACCAGTCATTGATTTATTTAATACATACCAGGATTTGAACTGCAGCTGGTAAACTATCTAAAGGAAAATCTGGAAGTCCAAGAGTAGAAGATTCTTGGGAACAGAGAGTTGTGGCAAAGGACAAGAGCTGAGAAACTCTAAAGGGAAAAATTGTGTTTTATTCTAAAGGTTGTCAAATATAAAATGTATAAATATGTTAAATAGAAGATAAGTACACAAATTTAATTAATCTAAAATGCCCATTGTTCTTAAAGAACAATACCTCCATACCTCAATGTTCTATTTAGAACTCAGAAGCTGATTAGTACACAGTATTCTCTAAGTCTATCAAAATAGATAAGACTTTCACCACCTAATGCATATCTACACTACTAGCTTCATTTCTCACCTCTCTCAATCCCAAGATCTACCCACTAGACATTTTTTATAACCCAGGAAACAAAGGATAAACTCATATCTCATGTTTAGAAAAAATCCCTTAGAATTCCTTGATTTTATTCTTGCAAAAGCCTATTTATTCTTTAGGCTTCACTGCTAATACTGATGTCCTTGTGAAGCCTCTATGAAGTCCTAACCACAAGTAGTACCAATATTTTGAATGGCACTGTACTCTGGGTTACATTAATGTTATTCACACATCTTTCAACTGCACTAGATCCTGAGTTTTTTGCTAGATCCTGAGTTTTACGCTAGATCCTGAGTTCATATCTTAATAATTTTATCATCAGCACTTACCAAATCTCTTAGTACTGAAAAATTCTTCAAAGAATAGGTATTGAATAAATTCAATAATCAATCAACTAGTGAACAGGCAAAACAAATTTATAAAACTATACTTACTTCTCAGCAGAAACATTGGTTCCAACTGAATATAACAGGTTAAGTTGGTCCTAAAATAATAAAGCACACCAAATAAGGAATACAATAGATTAAACAGCAATTTTATAGATACAATTCAACCTTTTAATTTGTTAATTCACAGCAAAATTTCGTTTCTTGATATTTCAATTTTTAAAACAAATCCTTCAAATAAATAGAGCCACAATAATTTTTTTTTCTAGTGTTCAGAGATTTTCTTCACCCTATATCTTTTTTTCATTCAATTAACTACTAAGGAGCACATCAGAACCATAGTAACATTTTTAAATCAAATTTCTTATTGTACACAACAACATTTTTAAATTAATTATCCTTGGCCTACTTACCTTGAAGGGAAGAAAATAAATATCTCTGGCTTGAAACCGAGAGCGGAGAGGGGGGTCTAAGGGGTTTCCAGAGTACCTGGGCACCGGCAAGCCCAAAGCAATCACTCGGAAATTTTCACTAACACGGACTATTTTCCAAGCATCCAACTCTGCTTTGGTATGATCCTAAGAACATGAGATTTTAAAAAAATTACATCCTGACAATATTTGGCAAGGCAACCAGCACACAGCAGGCTCACACATGTTTAATCCAGCTAGATGTAACTAGGACTTAAATTACAATATGGAATTTTTTACTATAAAAATTGTCCTAAGATGAAACTGTTTTATAAAGGAATCTTGTCTGTAGTTTCAGGGTTTCTCACAAGACAGATTTCATAAATATAGAAATAACATTTACTAAAAAAAAAGTAAGTATTTAGCCAGACATGGCAGCAAATACTTGGAATTCTAGCACTCAGAAGGCTGAGGCAAAATTGGTAAGAATTCAAGGCCAGATTGAGCTATGTAGTGAGTTCAAGGGCAGCCTAAAGTACATAATGACACTTGTCTCAAAAAACAATATATTTATGCTGATATCTATTTCTGAGGAAAGCAGCAACAAATCATTTTCAGCTAATGAAAATTTTCTTATGCCTTAATACTCTTTAATATATCCCAAATTTCTACCCAAAGTAATATGGTCAATAACTTTGCACACGATGCTAATATAAGAATAAGAAATATATCAAATACATTATTAAATAATTCTCATACTTTAAAATGATTCTATATTCTAAAAACATTATTTTCAAAATCGTTTAATAAATCTGTTGAATAAGTAATATAATATCTATGGGGAAACAGTTGTTTTATAACTAGAAAGTGTTTAAGAGAAAATATTCCCTATAGTATCCATCTACTTTTAAAGACAAATAATAATTACTTTCATCTCATCAAATGAATTATAATAATAAAATGGAGTGAATTTAACTTTTTCTTAGAGATTAATTCTTCAGTTATTCTCTCCTAATTATATTAGAATGAAATGATGTTTAGTTAAATCTATGAGAAAATCGCCATGCTGTACCAAAATGAAAGAAAAGCACTATCTAAAAACTCCCATAGATAATAAAGAGCTACTGCTTAAAGGGCTGTAAGAAATGATAATAGAGAAATTCATTCTATAAGAATCAGAAATGTTCCTGGCCCTTCCAGCCACAGAGCGCTGGTTCAATCAGACCCTCTGGCATTAACATATATTATTTAGCACCTGGCATATTCTAGGCTTTCATTAGCACTGTGGGAGTAAGATCAAAACATGCAAGACAAAGGTCTTACTCTTCAGCAATCTACAACATACCTGTAGTAGTAAAACAAGCACATATGTAAATGTACAAAGCAGGTACATATTCCACAGGTGTTGCCTTTTTTTTTTTTTTACTAGGAATCAAACTCAGGACCTTGCACTTGCCAGGCAGGCTCTTGTGCCACTGAGCTATATCACCAGCCCTGTGTTACCTTCTATATACACATGTATCACAACATTTAATCATTTTGCTGCACTTATTCGTTCAACAAATAATTACTGAACACCTAATATGTGCATCCATTGTTGGGGGATTGAAATAGCAGTGAAGCAAACCCTGCCCTTGTGAGGCTTTTGTTCTACTAGAAGGAGACTGACAATGAATTAAAAAAGCATAATAAGTAAGTTACATAGGATATTAGACAAGAACATGGAAAAAACTAAAGCAGAATAAGGGCATACAGTGGAAAAGAGAACAGACTAAAGACTACAATTTTAAGTAGAAGGGACAGGGCAGGTCTCTTTTATATTGTAATAGTAAGTAAAGACTTGAAGGAAGAGCAAGAGAAAACCAAGCAAAAACTGGGAGAAAATCTTTCCAGGAAGAAGAAAATGCCTCTCACAGGGTGGAAGGTAAGAGAATGCTTACTTAGAAGCGTTGAAGTAAGAGAATACCAACAACTGGAGTGGCAGTAGCTTAACAGGGGCTAGAGGAGGCCAGGCAAGAGGTAGTAAAGGTCCAGAGTACATTTCACCATAAAGACACGGGTTCTACTCTGACTGGAAAAAGAAACTGGTGAGAATAAAGTAAAACAAACTGGTGAATGTTGTAAAGCAATCACTCTTGGTTGTGTAGACAATCACACAGGATGGAAGCAGAGAATATAGCTAGAAGCTGGGCATGAGATGCTGGTGGCCTGAACCATCAGATACCTTAAATACCTCACTCATTTAAGTCAGTACCTACTTGGCTTTGTGCTGCATCAGACTAAGAACTGATTTCAGCTTGCAACTCCAAATGCCAACAGTCTAAAAGTCACTAGGCTCTTAATAAATGGGAGAAAGAAAAAAAAAAAAAATGAGTAAGAGAATAGTTATTAAATTGACCAAAAACAAGTAGAAATCTGTAGTTTCTGACATGGTCTGCAAACAGAATGGCCTTATGAAACTATAAACTCATGACTTTACCTCAGCAACTGGCCAAAGATAAGTCAACACAAGTCCTGACTCCACCAGACCATTTGTATACACGGGATCGCTACCTACAGTTTAACAGCAAAGACAGAGCACCGTGTTTTTCTCCCCTTACTTTGAGAAGCTTGTCATAATGCTCAGCAGACATCAGGAAGCGCCCATCCTCGAGCTGCATCTCCCTATTCTCCAGCAAGTTGTTCAGCACAGGAAGAACATTCCTCTCCGCCTTTTCCAGGCCTTCCAAAATGAGAGTTCTGCCTTCTGTGGCGGCACGAACTGCACACTATCCAAGAAACACAAAAGCAAAGTGAGAATATTAAAGATAGCACACCGTGGCCTAATTTTACTTGAAGCACAAAACTAAACTAGGCTTTCTTGTTATAGGGGCTCTGGGAATCAGGAAGCTGAGTTGTAATCTTCATTTTATTTCCTTCTCCCTCTTTGGCTGATTTTACCTTTGAATCTGTTTATTCATTTGTAAAATGAAGAGAGACATCTCTAGGGTTTTTTCAGCATTAACTGAGGTTATATACCCAATGAAACAGAAAGCTAACAGCTCTCTGTGAATGGGCAACATAATTAAACAAGGGGACAGATTCCTTAATTAGAAAAGGGATATAAAGACAACAATCTGCCTATCTGTCCCACAGGCATCTGGTGAGGATCAAATAAACTAGGTGAGAGGTGGGAAGGCAACAATGCCTGTAAATGAGTCATCATCAAAATGAATTTAGGTTTAGTCTGAGGCTCAAAGCTGACAAATTACGCACTTCACAAAATAGACTGACTTCACTGAACTATAAGTCTTCCAGTCAATTTAAGAAAATTAACAATGGAGAGAGGTAGAAAATAAAGTACACCTCCAAATAAGAGAGAGGAAAATTATAATACCAAAAAATTCCTGGATATATATTTTTTTTCAAAAAAAAATCTCTACTGTTAGGCTCTGAACATTAAAAACGAGTGAAACAAAACTCTTTTCATCAAAATCCTTGAAAATCATGTTATAAATGGAAAACCTCAGTCATGTTTCTCCTTCAGTTTCAACACTGAAGTTTTATGATGCTAAGTTATTACCACTCACTCCTTTACGAGTGCCCTTCGGCCTTATTACACTGCACTCTTCCACATAAAGGGTTTTTTCTGCCTTTCTATCAATATAGGTGGTATCTAGAATTATGTCCTTAACTCACACTTTTCTTATTCCCCTGGACTCTTTCTGAGTAATCTCAATCTCACTGCTCTAAACATCAATTTGAATCACTCGCCAGTCTTCAGCTCCTCCAACACATCATGCAATGTCTCCAACCATATCCCACAAACATCACAAGCAGCTCTGTACAACACAGAGCACAACTTCTCTTTCTCCAAAACTGCTTAAGGTGGGAATACCATTCAGCTATAGCAGGATTCTTGATTCCTCTCTTACTGCATACATTCAATTTATTTCCATGCTCTGAGGGCCAGAGAGATGGCTCGGTGGAATAAGCGCTTCCCTGGCAAGCGCAATCGCCTGAGTTCAATCCCTGGTTCCACCAAAAAAAAAAAAAAGAAACAGGGAGTCTATTTCCATGCTCTGATGATTTTAATCTCCTTAATACTTCTTGAACTCATCCTTTTTCCACCACTCCCCTAGTTCAGCCCCTCCTTGACTCAAGTTTTTACCCTAGGAACCCAAGCACCTTAATTTGGCATATAAACTTATCACAAAATGGCATCTCCAACACCATTTCCTGACCTTAGTCATCTTACATGTGGTTTTTTGTGAAAATAAAGTGGTTGTGATTTCCCACACTCATGCACGCACCTTTCTTAGAAAATCTGTCTCATAGTGACTTCTCTACTTAAAATTAAATTTTTCCCAAAGAAAGTGCTGACCATTTAAAAGGGAAAACATATTTATTTGCTGATTGGTTCATTCATTCATTCATTTTACCTAATAGCCAAAGATATTTTTGGAGTAGTAAAGCATTAATTTTTCCAAATTAATGAACAAAAATAAGCACTGGATAATCAAACTTGTATACTGTTTGCTTTTAATAAACTGCTAAGTTTTACACTATATAATAGAGCTTTGTTTGTTTGTCTGTTTATTACCAGGAATCAAACTCACAACTTCAAGCTTGCCAGGCAAGTGCTATACTACTGAACTATATCCCCAGCCCATAAAGCTTAGTTTATTTCTGTTGTTTATGTGGTATTGTAAAAGTACTACTGTACTTTTTTTGTGTGATTATAAAATGTGTTATTGAGGGCCGTCGAGATAGTGGACTAAGCATCTGCGTAGGCAAAGCACAGTGACTGGGGTTTGATCCCCGGCACCGCACGCCACATCAGCCCCACAGCAGGCATACTGAGCCAGCCACTGAGACCAGGCCTGGTGGTGCGTGCCTGTAATCTCAGTGCTGGGGAGGTAAGAACAGGAGGACACTATGAGTCGGACCTGCGTAGTGAGACCCTGTACCAGACACACTCAAAAAATAAAGTACTATTACAAAAGTAGATTTTATGAAGCCATATTCAAGATCATTATCTCCTTTTTAAAATGAGAGCAATTACAAATCTATTAATGTATACATTTTAACTTCATGTGAGTATTGATTTATCTTTTTTTTTTGTATTTAGGGAAGGGTGATTTATCTTTTTTAAATACATGGATAAATGTAACTACTAGCTCCTACAGAACATCAAAAACGAGAAAGAACCACATTTTTCCTAGCTGTGTAAAGGACAAAGCCACAGCAGTGCTTTCTGAAACATTAAAATTCAAAACAAGCTACTCTTTTAAATAAAAACTGGTGCTTCACTTAAGTTGTCATTGAATCTTTCTTTCACAAGAATCGACTTACCCCCGAAAGCACAGCTCAAAATAAAAATAGAAATTAATTTATCATAACCTGTAGTAATATTGCTAAAAAATCTAATTTTTTATCAATGTTCCTAATAAGACAGACTAAATATAGCATTTGATTTTTAAAAACTTCACAGGGATGAAATTCATGTTCTCTGGGATAAAATTAGAAATTATACAGATCAAAACTGTGGTTTACCAACAGGGGCCAGGGAAAATGATGTCTTAAAAACACAGGACAAAGCAAACACTCCAGCTCTGCCATCATTCACCCACTTTGGTCTCCTACACCCTTGAATCTTTCCAGAGGAATTCAGAATAAGCCACGCACAGAGATCAGAAGGGGAAATATACAAAGAATTCCTTTCATCTACCCTAATGGATGTGCTAAGACAAGAAAGTTGAGAAAGCAGTGGTAGAAGGAAAGAAATAATAGTACCTAATATTTCTTTTTAGTTTGGCGGGGTTGTTTGTTTGTTTGTTTTTGTTTTTTGGGTGTTTTGTCTGTATTATATGCAGGGTCTCACCATGCAGCTTGCACTTGTAGCGATCCTCCTGTTTTCAGCCTCCCCCATACTGGGATTACAGGCATATGCCATCACACCCAGACTTAGTGCACCCAGGGAGGGGGCCAGCATGGCCTGTGATGCCTGGGTCCCTGCACTTACTTAACCAGGTGCTTAGTCCGCTGAACTATCTTCCCGGCCCTTAGTACTTGTTTAAAATCTGTTGTTCCTTTTCTTCAGAGTAAAATGCATGCAGTTACTTATAGAGAGTCTCAAGTTAAGATCATGCATTACTAAAGAATAATAGACCATAGCCGGGCATGGTGGCGCAGGCCTGTAATCCCAGCACTCGGGAGGCTGAGGCAGGAGGATTGTTTTGAGTTTGAGACCAGCCTGAGCTACAAAGTGAGCTTAAGGCCAGCCTGAACTGCATAGTGAAACCCTGTCTCAAAAAGACAAAAAAAAAAAAAGAATAGACCATTACTACTACAGTAACAATTACAGGGGGCATGATTCATCAATAGATGGCAAAATTAGTGGGTAAAAGTGTAAGAAACAGGATCTTTATAAAGGAGAGCCCTGCTTCAGAAACTGGGATGGGGATAGTGTGGTGGTAGCAAAGAGGTTTTAATTATTTAAAGACTAGCATACAGTAAGAAGAGAGCAAAGGTGGATAATTACTAAAATGAAATTTACAAAGTTGCTCTATAATGTTGGAGCAAAAGTCATTTGCAAAGTTTCAGTAATAAGACACACAAGTGCAGAACTTATGTCAACTTTATTAAGAATATTTTTAAAAATCAAAACAGGTATGTGTGGTGGTGCAGGCCTGTCAGCCTACCACTCGGGGAGGCTAAACTTGGGGTCAGCAGTTTTAGCATATCTTGATCAATCCAGCAACTTAGCCAGGTCCTGTTTCAAAATTTTAAAAGGAGCTAGGGGTGCAGTTTAGTGTAAAAAGCCTGCATTCAATCTCTAGGATTGGAAAAAAAAAAAAAAAAAACTCCATCTTTTTTCTTATAATAGTTCAATATAAATTATTTATTAATTTTACATACAATCTAAGAGACAATGAGGACGGATGCATTATAGCACAACTGGATCCAAAAATAAGAGTATAAAAAGAGGATGATAAATGTGTGAGAAGCCCAAAATATAAAGAATGGGATGGGAGGCGAATGGTAAAAGGCAGCATATCTTTACTTAGATGGCAGGGTATGAGATAGGGAGGAGGGGCACATGGAAGCTGACAAAAAGGAACTGAAGGAAAAAATGAAAATAAAGCTTTTACAAATAAGAAAAGGACCAAGAATTGGAAGGAGCAGAGAGGGATGGGAGGTGGATGTGATAGGTTCTGGCCTGAACAGAGCGCTACATTATCACGACTCTGATCCAACATGACTGACTCTCCAAAACAGCAGCTTATCTTCCCAATGACCACTTCCTCCCCCTCCCCATTCCAGCCTTGGATACAGCTTCTTTTTACCTTCTAGGCCCACACAAGGGAGCCCAATCAGCTCATATGTCACTGAACCTGCCCCTCAACCTCTGCCCCTCGCAGAAGCCCAGAAACTCTCAGCAGCTCGGGGCTCAGGTCAGAGAATCTTCCCATCCTCCTGCCCATGTCCTCTACTGTCTTCAGGGTTAACAACGGCTCCCCTCTCTCCCTGACCCTTATTTCTATTTTCTGCTGTGCAGCTGCCTCCACCTCCACCACTGCTGCCAGTAAACCCTAACAAAGTAGATAAATAAAGAACCAAGACATGTCATGCTCATAAACCAACTCCCCATGATAAACATGGGGAGTACTGTAGAGAACATGTTATAATAAAAACATAATGATAGATTTTTAGGGAAAAAAACTGACATGCTAAAAATCATCTTGAGATTTTTAACTTTCTTCTTTACTTGCCCTTTGCTTCAACGTTCCATTGGACCACAGCATATGCAAATTAAAATTTTAAATGTAGATAAAAATACCTACTAGCTGGGTGAGGAACATAGCTCAGCAGCATAAAGCCTGCCTGGCAAGCACAAGGTCCCAAGTTCAATCCCTGGTACCAAAAAAAAAAAAAAGTACTAGCAAAGAAGAGAAAACTTTAAAAGTCTCTTTGGTAACAAAATCTGAAACACTTAAATTATAGAACTAGTATTGTTTAGTTCCTATTTCAATATGAAGTCATTTTCTGGTTCTTCCATAAAAGTATACAAAATAATTAAAATGCTCAGTACTACCAAACATTATCAATATAATCTGAGTACATTTGAAAGAGAAGAAAATTCTAAAATAAACAACTATTGACTAGAGAAAATAAGTCCATCAACTACAATAATATATTTATAATGTATTAATTATACATACACATATCTCATTTAATTGGAAAGAAAAAAATTTCCAAATGCCATTCTGGAGCAGGCCCAAGCATCTGGCCTGGCCTACACTGCTGCCGTCTACACCCTGTTTGCTCTGCACCCAGCAAGGAGGCATCTCTGAAGGACGAGCACCCTCTTTTATGGCATCCTGCTACAAAACTGGCTCACAGCAGGCTGTTAGCATTTATGGAATAAAAATGCAACTGCTCTATTAGAAGTTGACTTTATAAGTTTAAGTGCAATCTTTCTATAAAAAAGATTACATCTGTAATACTTATCTATATTTATAGGCATTAGAATAACATAATAAACAAATTTAACTCTCAGCACAAGAGAATGTCATCTATATATTTTGACAATTTTCTATATAGATGGTTAAATAACCTATATGTAACTATCATTACAGAAGACAAGTCCATCAACTAAAATAAACAACTATTGACAAGAGAAAATAAGTATGTATATTAAATCTGGAATGATTAGTCATGACAGTTCTTCAAAGTAAAAATTAACTAAGTTAAAAAGACCACAGGTTTGAGGCCAGCCAGAAAAATTTAGTGATAGACTGTCTCAAATAGTTAAGAAAGGTTTAGTGTCCTTAGGTTCAATCCCCAGTTCAAAAAAGAAAAATAACAATGTGAAAGACAAACTTTAAGGATCTTTTCTTGTCCTTCAAATTACAGAACTTCCAAAAATATAACCTTGTTTTCAAGTAAAAGTAAGGGGGAAACTTTAATAAGATCCTTTTGGTCTAGCTGTCTCACATCACAGCTTTAACAAACCAACAAATGGACAGGAAGAATCTCAAGATACAGGCAGGTGCATGACCTAAAATCAAAACCTATCTATGTCATGTTCTACACTGTCCTCTGATCTGATGTAAGATCTGAGGAGGCAATTAATCTGGATGGCTGTGTCCCCATTAGAGAAGGGGAGTATCTCAAGGGATACTGTACAATGTCATAATTTAAAAAGCAAAGTGGTACTACAAATTTAAAGCTATTAAACGTATTAAAGTATAACTTATTAATAATGCAGCCTTTATTTAATGAAAATAGATCCCAAAGAGTTTTAAATCTACTCAAAAGTGTAAAAATCTGAGGAAGCCAATAAAAAAGTTTTAAATTAATTTTATGTTCTTTATTTTAAAATATCAGAATAGGAACACAGTGGGTTTTGGTTGCTGCTATAGTTTTAACATGCCCCCTAAAATTCATTTGTTGGAAACTTAAGGCCCAAGGCAACAGTGCCAAAAGGTAAGACTTTAGGGCTGGGGAGATACCTCAGCAGCCTAAGCACCTGCCTACCAAGCACAAGGACCAGTGTTCGATCCCTGATACCTCATTCCATGCCAGTCCCAAAACCAGGAGTGGTGGCTCATTCCTATAATTCCAGCGCTATGGAGGCTGAGACAGGAGAATCACTACAAGTCTGAACCATGTAGTGAGACCTTGTTTCTAATAAATAAAATAAATAAATAATTTTTTTTAAAAGGTGGGACTTCAAAGAGTTAACTAGAACACAAGTACTCGGCCGTCCTCATGCATAGATTAATAGCATAATCTTGAGAAAGGGTTACTTTGAGAGTGGGCTCTTGAGCAAAGATGAGTTTGTTCTCTCTCTTACTTCCCCTCTGTCCCTCTCTCATCTCCTTTCTTTTTCCCCTCCTGTTCTTTGCCCTTCCACCATTCTGCCATAGGGTAGCACAATAAAAATCCCTCCTCCAATAAATACTCCTGGATCTCAAATTTCCATTCTCCAGATACATGCATGAAATAAATTTCTGTCCATTATATATTACATGCCAGAGTGTTGGTGGTATAGTGGTTAGCATAGCTGCCTTCCATTATATATTACCTGATATGAGATATTTTCTTACAGCAACCCAAGTCTACAGCAGTTGCTGTACCAGTTATTTTATTTGGGTGATTAGCTTGACCTCTCATAGCTTCTACTTCTTTCTAAAGATAGGCTTTTTATACTATTTAACCCATAAAGTGTATCAGAGATTGAATGCAATAACTACACTTAGAAATCTGTTTAAAAACAACAATGCTATGGAATACTATGCAGTCATTAAAAAGGACATAACTCCAGCCGGGCGTGGTGACGCAGGCCTGTAATCCCAGCACTTGGGAGGCTGAGGCAGGATTGTTGTGAGTTCGAGACCAGCCTGAGCTACAAAGTGAGCTTAAGGCCAGCCTGAACTGCATAGTGAGACCCTGTCTCAGAAAGACAAAAAAAAAAAAAAAAAAAAGGACATAACTCTGAGAGAACAAGGATAAAACTAGAAAAAAAAAATATGTTATGTGACATTGCCTGGCAGAGAAAGAGAAGTAGTATACTGTATAATGTTACTTACATATTGAATCTAAAAGTTGATCTCACAGAAATTGAGGATAGAAAGGCCATTATCAGAAGGTGGGAAGAATAGTGGAAAGGGAGCTATGGGAAAAGGTGGATAAATGAGAACTAGGTTGCAGGTAGATCAAAGTACATTCTGGGGTATTACTGCAGGGAATGGTAATTACTCTCACAGATAACGAAATACCACATATCTCAAACAACAGAAAGGATTACAAATGTCTTCTCTATATACAGGTACACACATTTTTTTGTTTGGTTGGTTTTTGGGTTTTTTTTTTGGTGGAACCAGGGATTAAACTCAGGACCCGGCACTTGCCAACGGAAACACATATTCCACTGAGCCATCTCCCCGACCCCTAATTTTGTTTTTTCTATTTGGAGCAGTACTTCTGGGGTCTAGGATAAAAACATGTACATAATGGCACCATTAATATGTTTTAATAAATAGTTCTTTTTTCTAAAAAGAAAAATGAAAACCAGCATTTCAGCAGCTTTTATATTAAAAGATAAAAAACACAAAAAAGATAGTTTCTTTCTAACATACAACAAAAGATAACAAAAATAGGTTAATATATTGTCTATTATTCTATTCAAAGTAGTTGGCCACAGTACAAGATATAAGAATGATTATTGAAACTACTAAAACAAACCATTCTCTTTAATGAACTAGTAGAGATTAATAGTATATCTATTTTAGCTATTTTCTATATATTTTTTCTCCTTTTTTTTCTCCTGTCCCTAATCCTTATTGTTTTTTTCCTTTTGAGCAGTTTGTTCTTTTACAATATCTACTGTACATTTTGGATATTATTACACTTTCAGTTCTTTAAACTAGGAAGTAGTAAATATTCCACTATATAAAAATATCCATTCTTTAGTTGATAAACATTTTTTTTTTTTTCCCCAAGGTCTAGCTACTACCAACTATGCTTTTATACACCTGGAAACACATGGATAATTGTAGTATGATGTTTCAGGTCTTCTGGGAAAACACCCATAAGGGGAACAGTGGGGCCAAGTAGGACCCTCCAACCGTAGTTTTTTTTAAGATCTCCACAATGATTTCCATAGTGCTTGTACCAGTCTACACTCCTACAAACAATAGAGAAGGGTTCCTTTTTCCCCACAGCCTCACTAACATTCGCTATTGGTTGACTTTTTCATGACAGCGATTCTTTCTGGGATAAGATGGAATCTCAGTGTTAATTTCAATCTCTTGAATTACAAATGATCCTGAATATTGTTTCATGTATTAGCCATTTATATTTATTCATTGGAGAAGTGCAGATTCAGCTCAGGTGCCCATTATTATTAGACTGGGTCCTTGAATTTGGGAGACCTCATTTTTTCAATTGTTTATACACTCTTATCTAGATAGAAAGTACTTTATCTGAGGAACAGTTGGCTCAATTTTTTTCTATTCTGTGGGCTTTCTTTTCACTCTGTTGATTTTCCTTTCGTGTGCAAAAACTTTTTAATAAGATGAGATCCTAGGTGTTGCTTTTTTGAAAGAATTCTCCGGCAGTTTGGGTTATGCACATGAAATTTATGCCTATCCCTAGGTCTTCAAATTTTCTACCTATTTTGTCTTGTAGTAGATTTAGTGTTTCTGTTTTAACAAGTATATCTTTGATACATTTTAATTTTATTTAGTGCATGGTGACAGATGGGTCTAGTTTTATTCTCCGGCATGAGAAAAACCAGTTTTTTAGCACCATTTATTAAAGACATTGTCTTTCTTCCAGTGAACATGTTTTGGCCCTTCATCAAAGACAAGGTGGCTAAATGTGTGTGTAGTTTGTCTGTAAGTTCTAGTTTGTTCCACTGATTCTCAGGTCTGTTGTTATTTTGTTTTGGCTTGGTTTTTTGCTAATACCATGCTGATTTTATCATGGTAGCTTTGAAGTAAAATTTCAAGTCAAGGATTGTGATGCCTCCTGCCTTGCCCGTGCTGCTAGGATTGCCTTTGTTATTCAAGGTCTCTTCTGTTTCCAAATGTATTTTAGGAATGTTTTCTCTATATCTTTAAAGTATAGTAATGGTATTTTGATCAGGATTGCATTAAATCTGTGTAACAGTTTTGGGAGTATGGCATTTGACAATGGTGGTTCTACCTATCCACGAACAAGGGATATCTTTCCATTTTCTGCTGCCCTCTTGGGTCTCCATTCTCCATTCTTGATATGTAAATTTCAATATAAGTATCTTTATTTCCTTTTAAGACTGATTCATATCTCATTTTGTTGGATTCTACTATGAGTGTGATTTCCCTAATTTCCCTCTCAGTGAGTTTGTTGTTTGTGATATTTGAGTGTTGAGGCACGCACCACCATACCCAGTCTCAATTGCCTTTTCAGTACACTCCAGGGGTGGGGCCAGCATGACACAACAGGGACCGAATCCTGGCTGCTGTACCCTGCCTAAGCAGGGGTTTTAGTCTGCTGAGCTATCTGGTTGGCCCTGCCTTTAGCTCCTTTGATGTGGAGTATTACATTTATTGATTAGGATGTACTGAACCATCTCTGAATTCCTGGGATGAACCCCACTTGGTCATGGTTTATAATTTTGATGATCTGTGACATTCTATTTACAAGCATTTTATTGGGGAATTTTTCATTTATGTTCATTAGAAAGATTCACTTGTAGTTCTCTTTTTTATTTGGGTCTTTCTATGGGTTTTGGTACCAGGGTAATACTTGCCTCCAGATGAGTTGAGGAAGATGTTTTTGCTTTCAATTTCATGGAAGAGTTCGAGACGTACTGGCATTAAATTTTTGCAAAGATCCGGCCAGACAGCTCAGTGAACTAAAGTGCCTGATTAGATGGGCACAAAGGACCAGGGTTCCATCCCAGGTACCATATGCCCTGCTGGCCCCACCCCCAGGGTGCACTGAGACAGCGATTGAGACTGGTTATGGCAACACATGCCTGTAATCCCAGCATTTGGGAGGCTAAAAACAGGAGGATCACTACAAGTCAGATCTCTGTAGTGAGATTCTATAGACCAGTACCAAAATAAATAAATAAATAAATAAATAAATAAATAAATAAATAAATAAATAAAATCACTAAATTTCTTACAGAATATATCAGTGAATCTGTAAGTTTTTAATTTTTTAATTTAATTAACTGATATTGAGTTATTTATGATGCTTATATATCCTTGATTCAGCTCTGATAATTCATAATTCATAGAAATCAGTGCAATTCTTCTGTGTTTTCCATCCTATGTAATTTTTTTTTAATGTATTTGGTACAGGGTCTCATTATGTAGTTCAACCTCATAGTGATCCTCCTGTTTTCACTTCTCCAGTGCTGGGACTGTGGGACTGGGGATCAAACCCTGCTCCCTTTGCTTGCCAAGGGAGCTATCTCATGAGCCACGAGTAAAATATTTTGAAGGAGGTACTGATGATGTTCTGAATTTTCATAGGATCAGTAGTAATTTTACTCTTTTCATTCATAATTGCATGACATTTGAGGGTTTTGTTTCCTTTTTTGATAAGGTTAGCTGAAGGATTATCAATTTTATTTATTCTTTCAAAGAACCAACTCTTCATTAATTTTTTGTAGTTTTTTTTTAGTCTCAATTACATTAATTTATGCTCTAATCTTTATAATTTCCCCATTCTATGGGCTTTGGGCTTGACTTGCTCTTCTCTAGAATCTTAAGGTGCAGCATTAGGTTATTTTTCTTCCTTCTATCTTCCTGACATGAGAATTCACCACTATAAATTTCCCTCTTGAGACTGTTTTATTTGCATTTCACAGTTTCTGCTGTTGTATTTGCATTTTCATTTGATTGCAGATATTGTTTAATTTCTTCTTCAATTTAATCTGTGACTCACGGGTTGTGTAGGAGGGTATTTATGGAGTTTTTGTAGTTTCTTTGGCCATTAATTTCAAATTTCATTGCACTATTGTCCTATAATATGCATGGGATAATTTCACTTCCTTTGCATTATTTAAGCATGTACTATGGTCTATTTTAGAGAACATCCTCTTTGCAGCTATGAAGAATGTATATTCTGATGTTGTTGGGTGGAACACTCTTTAAACATCTACTAAGCCCATTTGTTCATAGATTTAACTTTGTTGTTTCTTTGCTGATTTTCTGTTTAGTTGATCTATCTCTTTGTGACAAAGGAATATTAAAGTCCCCTATAATTGTTATTGCTTATTTGATTTTTCACATCTATTAATATTTGCCTTACATAGTTGGAAACTCCCATATTTGGTGTATATATATATTTATGATTGTTATCTCTTCCTATTGAAGTTTTCCTCTAGCAAATATGTAGCAACCTTCTGTATCTCTTTTTATCATTCTCAGTTTGAAATTTACATTGTCTAAAAATAAAATAGCTACCCTTGCTGTTTTCTGGGGTCCTGTTGCATGGCAAATTGTTTTCCATCCTTTGATTTTCAGTCTATGAGTTTCATTTTGAGTTAAGCATTTCTTCTATACATCATATTGATATATCTTGTTTCTTGATCAATTCTGCCAATATATTTCTTTTGTTTGGTGAATTGAGGCCATTTAGATTGAAGGTTATAACTGTTATGTAATGGCTTATCCTTATTTACCCATAGTTGGTGCCCTACTTTTCCTCTCTGTTTAATTACTTGCCCTGCTTAGTGAGTCCTTTCTATTGTTCTTGAATTGTGGTCATATTTATTTTTAATATTTTAATCAATGCATTTGATGAATGTTTCATTATCATATTTATAAATTGTTATTTTAGTTGGTCATCTGTAGTAGATACTTAATTTCATTCCCTTTAACCCACCTTTACCTAATGGACCTGAGAATGATAAATATGCTAGAGAATATCCTATACTAAAATGCCCTTAATCCAGCTTTTTAGAAAAATCAAACTTAGATAGACAAGTAGGAAGCAAATAAAACTGAGAAAACCACACTGAGAGGGGTACAGGAGCATTAGGCCTGTACCCAGCATTCTAAAAGGCTGATGCAGGAGGATCAACACACAGTTCAAGCACAGGCTGGACAACTCAACCACTTAATGAGATCCTGTCTCAAAATGTATAAATCCCAAAAGGGGCTGGGAATGTAGGTCAGTGTGAAGGACCAGGATATTTAACTCCTAATATTACAAAAAAAAAAGACAAGCAATATTAACCTTTGACTGACACTTTGGGACCATTAATTTTATTTGACATTTCTTCTTTTAGTACTATACCAAGAAGACATTTCCAAAAACAGGAGAACCAAAAATCTTTTCTGTCTAGAAGACAGCACCGGGCTGGGGAGATGGCTCAGTGGAATAAGTGCTTCCCTGGCAAGCACAAGGGCCTGAGTTCAATCCCTGGTCCTCCCCCACCAAAAAACAAAACAAAGACGGCACCATTTACCTTAATAAGCCACTCTATTTCTACTTTAAAAATCTATTTTGCATAACTCTGGCTTACAGTCTGGAGAGGATTAAAAACTCACCTGATCAAAGTAAAAAGCTGTTCCTGAACGGATTTCCCGTCGCTGTTTGAGATCAGTTTCAGTGGTGTCCCTGGACAGAGCAATATATTCCACTTCCCGTTTGGTCAGTTCCTAAAAACCAGAGATAAGTTACTCTAAAACTAAAGTCAAAGAACCAGTATATGACTTGCAGAAAACTATCTGGTGGTACCACTGTCCTAGAGAACAGTATTTATTTTTTTTTTTATTTTTGTTTTATTGACATACAAATATCAATGAGACAGTTTTAAGATACCTTGACAAGATGGATTTGATAAATACATTGCATTAATACATTTTTATGAACTAAATACATAAAAAATTTAAAGAAAAGTCAATTTCTCCTGTAGAACTTTTATGATTATAACTAATAATTTGTCATAATGTAACTAATACTTTGGTTTTTTACTTAGGAATTTCTGTAAGTAAAGTTTATCTTTTTTCTCTAAAGGCAGCTTAAATGAATTTATATCAATGACCATATTTACCAAATTTTTACAGTGTGTTAGGTACTTTACCAAATGTGGACAAAATGTAAATGTCAACAGTTGGGTCAAGAGAATACAGATACACATGCACAGTTAGAGGAGAAGGAAAAAGTGAGTAAGATGGAGGAAAAGGAAGAAGAATAGAAGAATGAAGATGAAGAGGGAAAAATATCTTTATACATACAAAAATTATGTGACTTGAAGGAAAACCGTTCAGAATCTATTTCTTTCAAAAGAATTTACCTGTTCTTTTTTTTTTTTTTTCTTTTTCTTTTTTTGGTGGGACCAGGAGTTGAACTCAGGCCCTTGCACTTGCCAGGGAAGTACTTATTCTACTGAGCCACTTGCCCAGCCCCTTATCCATTCTTTAAAGTCACTTTGTCCTCTAAAGTCACTAACAGCTCTATGAAAAAATTAACGTTATCTTCAATTGTATAATGTTAAGTACCATGTTATTCTCCAATCAAATATGATATATTAATGTTTTTAATTAAACAGGGAAAACAATTTAATTTATTTTAAAAATACAAGAAAAATGTTGTGTAGGCTAAAAGGAACATTTCACACATGAATATTTTTCCTGTATTTTAACTATATTATCTTGATAAATAAGTATTGTTATTCAGTATTTTTTAAATATTTATTCCCATATTGCCATCAGTTTAAGTATAGAAAGGAGGAAAATATTTTAAATAGGGAATATATAGAGTATAGTGGTGAATATGTGGTAACACTGATGCTTTGTGAGAGCCAATTTTGGAATAAACAGCACTCTTTTTAGCAGAGACCTCCTTCCTGTTTTATAACACTTCACTAGTACCTTCATGTCTTGACTTCACTTGGCTGATTTGCTCCCCTCACTGAATACCCTGTCATTCACAATGGTTGACAAAGCCCCTTAATATTACACTGCCTCACAGTAAAGGCTTGGGCTACCAACACTGAGGACAGTGTTACCATCACTCTCAATGGTCACAGCTGCCTAGCTCCAATCTCTTGTATGCTGCTGCATGAAAGAGGAACAAACAAACTTAAAGACAGAATCAGGTGGACGTGGCAGGGATCTGTTGCTTTTTGTTTATTTATGAATAATTTACAAACCCTTTTTACATGTCAAATAAAGACAACTATTACATGATTTCTTTTTAGTTTAGTTTCTCCTTGCTGTAGTAGGCTTGTCACGAAAGTTCTGTTGATTTGTTTTGTTTGGTGGTAGTGAGAGTTGAACCCAGACAGTGACATTCCCAGCTCTTCTTCCTCCTCTTCTCCTACTTTTTCAAATATTGAGGCAACCTAAACTTCACATGCATAGACGTGTTTTGAACTATCAAGCCTCATATAAGGTCCTAGCCCCTCTCATTTCACAACTTTAACATGCTGCAAAGTCTCACCAGAAACAGAATCTCAATAAGATATTGGGGTCTTTAAAATAAGCAAGGCATAGACCACACAAGCAAAAATTAAAGATGTTCCAGCCCTCAGGTTCTCAGTAACTGAGTCCCCATCTGTAGACAATATAGTTCTGTCTTTTGTTTTAAAAGTGAAGATGATGTACCCTGGCATATAACTCACAGACTAGTTATAGATAAATGAAAGATACAAAAGGTATGGCTACTGGGAATTAGCCTTTGATTTGTATATTATATTTTTATCATTCCTACTCTGTAAGCTTTTTAAAGTATCAAAGTAAATACACTAATGAAACAGAAGAGCATATAAAGTAGATTTCTTTTTTTAGTAGATTCCAATAGCATAGAAATCAATTCTTTAAAACCAAACAATAAAAGAAGTTTTAACAAGTGTTCTCCTCCAACTAAGAAATTTCTTCAGACCACTTCATCTGATGGTGTTCTTCCTTGAATCACTAGAGCAATGGCTATTAATGCCTAAAAATAGTAGAAAAGTATTGTAAACTTTCTTATATGGGTTGGATTGTGAACATTTCAATTTACTTAACAACAGCTCAAAGAACTGCTAGCATTTTAAGAGGTTAATATGTCAGAAAAGGGAAACAACATGAGATTTGAACTCTGTTCCATCATTTACTGGCTAGATAAGGATTGAGTTATTTAACCTCACTTAATTTCTTTTCTCATCTATTTAAAGAAAAAAAGGCAGAACATGCAACATTAAACAAATGCTCTATAAACTATAGGCTCTCTAAAAGACTTATGACCTCAGAGACAAGGAAATTATTTGTTTTTTTTTTTTTTTTTTTAAATGGGAGCCTGAAATAAGGAAAAGTTCACTCAGTCCTATCAAACTAAGTTTTGCTTTGTAATTTCAAGGTCATTGGTTCTAGCTACCACTCATTGCTTGAATGTGTATTTCTTTTCTACTAGAAGTAAAGAACTATCTAGTGACAGCAAAATAGCAAAAGCTATAAAAGGCAAATGTCCATTTTGCTTTCCAGACAACTTTTGCTATACCCTTTATAAACAAATCAACTTTGATGCTAGCATTTATTTCAAGTAGTGAATAATTTTGACACTGTCATACATTTTGAAACTTTATTTAATTACATAGCTTATCAAAGACAAGACCCTTAGGAATTGACAAAAATTGATTGCTCACCAAGTACTGCATAGCAATAGAGCGTCGAAGAGGCCCAGGAGGTCCAATTAGAAAAATATCTTGCCCCAAAAGATCCTTCTGCATTATCCATCTCAGATGCTGAACCACAGATTGAGCCAGAGGTTCTGAAACTTTGAAGACAAAAAAGGAAATGCAAATTGAATCATTACTAATAATACAAATCTTAAAGCAATGCAGACCATGTGTCTTAAAATACATATGTACATACACACAAAGAGTAAGAGAGAGAGCAAGAGAGACTGTCTGACTCTATATACCTGGTCAACTTTTACTGTTTCACAACAGAATTACATTACTATTATCAATCCCAAGAATAAAGGCATGGAATTATTTAAAGCTAGAAGCCAGGGATGTGTGCATGATCCTGTGACTGCTAATGGGAATGACCTCCACTTCATCATGATACTCAGTTTTTCTATGAACTATTGGCCTCAGAAGGAGCTGACAATTTTCAGCAATCCCTTCATTCGTCTTAGCACTTTATACCGGCTCTCAAGCACACCCTATGCCTGCCAGAGGCATTTGGAAATGATTGGGGATACTCCAAGTGTTGTAAAGTTTTATGGAAATGAGAGATAATTTTGCTACACTACAGACAAATATTGGTGCTAAATATAATGTCTAAGATATTTCTTCCCTTCCAGTGATACTCTATGAGAAACCCTATGTAGACACGTTTGCTCCTCAAAGCCTCTGTTGCTTTCACATACAAAGAAATTATTTTATGGAGCCTTTTTTGTTTGTTTGTTCTTCATTACAAAGAAGTTACTTTGAATTAGCCATAATTAAGCCCAGAGAAAGAGTTCCGCTCAGTTTCCCGTACTTCTGCAGGATGAAACTTTTAGGAAGTTAAGTCAGTAACAAAAACATTCTTCCTTTATTATGAACCTACTAAAGATGCGAGGATCTGGAAGGCTGACAGCATCACCACATTTCTATTTTTTATTTATTTATTTATTTATTTGTTTATTTTTGCAGTACCGGGGTTTGAACTCAGGACTTTGAACTTGCCAGTCAAGTGCTTATTCTACTGAGCTATCTCCCCAGCCCGACCACTACATTTCAATTCCGTGCAGCTTCTGAATCTCATGGATGACCTGTCATGTGTGGCATGCCTTCACGAAGATGACATCGTATCCCTAATTTTATCCTCCTTTAATAGTGGTACTAATTATGTTCATAATGTATTGCATCCCATAACAGGTGAAAATAAAAATGATTTTTATACCGTATCACACTTAGATCTCAGTTACTGTGGGGGGCAGTAGACTATCCAAGGGCACTTTCAAGAATGAGACTGTCTGAGCTCAAGTCCCATCTCTGATATTTACTAGCTACATCACTTTAAGCAAGTTAGCTAAACATGCTCAGTTTCCTCATCTGTATAATGGATGTAATAATCATGCTTATAAGGGCTGGGGACATAGCTCAGAGGCTTAAGTGTTTGCCTGCCTGAGTTCAATCCTGGAACAAAAAACAGAATCATCGAGTTATTGTAAAAACTAAACACCTAGAACAGGGCCCAATAATTTTAAGTGCTGTATATGTATTCCAGTCATTCTCAGCCCTCTCCAAAAGCTTCTGACAGTCACATGTCTTCAAGTTGCAGACTTTCCCTATCAGTGTAGACCCCATAAAACTATGTTACATTGTGTAGACATCCTCTTCTGGTCATTAGTTCTATTTTTCTATTAAAATTCCAAAGTCATTTTGTTATATACTTCATGTTATCAGAAGACCCACTTCTTTACAGAACTCCTATAGTCCCTATTCATTTTTTATTATAGTATATTCTGTTAACAAGTACCTACATAATTAATTTGTGGGGAATTGCATTAAACTATTAAAAGAAAACACTACGTAGTGCCATGTGATATCTATGATATATTTTACATTAATCCTTGAAATTTGCTTTATTTTAGAATGCCCTCAAGAAAACATGAGTCATACTTAAAAGCATGCCAGAAATAGAAACAAAACTTAAGATTGTACGTCATAAATGTCTGCAAAAGGAACTACCAAACTGCCATATAACTTAATATAAGCACAACACAGTACATGAGAGAAATCTCCAACTTTGTTTGCAAGCTTCAGATGCTACCTTCCAGGAGTCCAAAAGTAGGGTCAAATAATGCAAAGGAACTTATGAGTTCCTTTTCTATGTAAAAACAAAACATCTGTTTCATATTGGGCTAAATTTCAAGCCAGTATCTCCTTTCAGAAAATTAATTTACTATTTTCTACAGTCATATTCAGAGGCCTTAAAATAACTTTGTTAAAGTAACCCAAATTATAACTTTCTCTCTTTACAAATTCTAATTTGTCATATATAAAAGATCAAAATTAAAATTTCTGAAAATTAAACATAGTTCAAACTGCCTTACAGGATACTTTAAAACTATTGATGTTTTCTCAGTGACTAGAGAAGCAATATAATACAATGCAAAGAAAGAATCTTTTCTATCCTAATCTTAACAATGTCCTTATTTTGATCCTTCTCAGTCTAAATTTCCTTATTTTCAAGACAGGCCTGGTGGCAAACGCCTGTAATCCCAGAACTCTGAAGGCACTCGCAGGAGTATCATTTGAGTTTGAAACTATCCTGGGCTACAAAGTGAATTTAAAGCCAGCCTGAACTGCATAGGGGGATCCTATCTTAAAAATACCAAAATAAATAAATAAATATTTCCTTATTTTCGAAAGAGCACTCATAATACTTTCCAACTGAGGTCCAGGCCCTTAGCCCATGAGAACAAGGCAGCCTGCATTGGTGGTATAGTGGTAAGCATAGCTGCCTTCCATGAGAACAAGGCACTACACAGAAGGACCTACCCTCACCTTCACAGTCCTCTTTGCTGTGTACCCTGAACAGCAGGATTACATTATGGGCTGGGTGAGTATGACTGGTCCTGAGTTTGTACTCAAATTACTAGCTGGGCCTACAAACTACTCTGAAGTAACAATGGGAAAAGGAACCTCATACTTCTTATATTCTAAGAAGTACAGTCTGATGCCCACTAAGCATCCTGAAGAGCAATACGGCTTCTTTTCCGTATTTTATTTTACTCAATATACCACCAAATTGCTCAGAGACAGGAACACAGACCCATCCACCACATTCCAATGCAAGATTTCATTAGAAGCACAACTAATCTGTGAAATGAAAATTAAAACAACACTGAGATACTATCTCACCCCAGAAAGAATGGGTATCATAAAGAAATTAACCAACAACAATCATTGCAGAGGTTGTGCAACAACCACCGCTGGTGGGAATGTAGACTCATGCAATCATTAGGGAAATCAGTGTGGAGACTCCTTAAAAAACTAGGACTGGAAATCCCATTCAAGCCAGCTATCCCTCTACTGGGAATTTTCCCAGAGGAACTGAAAACATCATATCATAGTGATATATGTGTACCTATGTTTATAGCAGCACAATTTGTGATTGCCAAATCTTGGAAACAACCAAGATGCCCATCACATGAAGAATGGATGAAAAAGATGTGGTATCTTTATACAATGGAGTATTACTCAGCCATAAAGAAGGACAAACCGAAAGCCTTCATATTTAAGTGGATGCAACTTGAAGATATACTTATAAGCGAAACAAACCAGATCCACATGTGTAAATAAGAACTTAAAAGAAGAAATACAAATAGAAAGGTATAACACAATTAAAAGGAAAGTGAGAACTTGAGAATTGGACAACAAGGAGAGGGCAAGGAGAAAAGCTGTGAAACATAATGGGCAAAGTCCTACATTTATACAAAAAAGATGGGTAAGGCAAGGATCCTGAAAAACATCAGCAAGTTTTTGAAACTAGCAGTTAATTGGTAGGATTCTCACCCTGACTAACTATACATGCTGATACCTATGAACAAAGTAACTGCACTGAAAACAGCAATATGTAAAAGAAGGGTCACACTTGGAATGCCTGTCATTCTGGTCTTCTAAATTCTGTTACTTCTTGTCATGACATACCAATTATTACCACGTTGTCTCTCAAGCAAACTTTTTTTTTTTCTTTTTTAAATTAAGGGTAATAAATAAAAAAAAAGACACAAGAAAAAAAGTGTCACAAGACTGCCCTGCTACAATGCTGTATATGGTTAGATTTCTAAATTTCTGTGTAAAAATGTGTGTTTATTCCTATTCTTTAAAATTTTTTTCTTCATATTCTGTAGGGATTTAAAGATCAACATATCAATACTTGATGGAAAATACCTGTTCCATGTTATGCCTAAGAGGATTGATACATAGACAGATAGGGTAAACTGAATTGCATATGTTGCAGGGTAATAAGAAGCTTCTCTTCTAGAGGGTTAACAACCTAAGTTGGCAGACCAAAAATCAGAGAAAAAGAAGAGCTGTAAGGACAGCCAACATTTTGGTCCTAGCCTTTCAAGGTCAGTGAAGACTCAGGACATAGGAGAACCTGTACTGCAACATCATGAAATTCAATTGTGTCCCAAATTTACTGATCAAGGAGATTATGGGGCCACAGAGGAAAGTGATCATAATGTATAGTGTGTCTAAGGAGTCACATGGAGAGAAAACACTCTCTCAGGCTTTCACAGACAGCAAATTGGTCAAGCAGTGGCAGTGACTTATCCATAAGGCTGACACTGGCAAAGGATCTACAAAGTGTGGTACAGGGTTACAGGCTATAAATCCTGAGGAGATTTGACTGACCTTGGCAGATACAAAACTTACATTTCTTGTTATATAGGTCTCACTTTATCTTGGTCTTAACCATCCAGCAGAAAAGTATTAAAACGAGGTATACAAAGTGAAGCCATATTAATATGCTGAGCTGTGAAAGGCTCAAGTCAACAACTTCTGTGGATAACCCACCACTATTGTGGACTGCTGGACTGTGTTGGATTGTTTTGCTGAATTCATGTACCCACTGTATTTAGATGCCAATGGAATACCCATCTCTGACAGGACTAAACAAAAAAAGGGGATACAAAGGAAGGACCATTTTGTATTTGTATATACAGAATAATCAGGATAGATACACAGCTACTCTCGCTAAATTCATTGAGTAGAAAGATTTGTACTAATAGTGTTTGGACAGGATATCCTGTCTGCTTCTTGTACTATGGATAACCACTAAGAAGATAACAATGTACAATGTAGTTATTATTGAAACTGCCCTACTAATCAGTTTTAAAACTGTCTCATTGCTATTTGTTTCTCAATAAAATAAAATAAATAAAAAACCATACAACTAACTTCATGGTGACTGTATGCTTTTCTACCAATTGGTTGCCTACATGCATCACTCTATAAGTGAATATAGTAGACATCAAGCAGGGAACGAAGGTGACAGGTAACACACTGTGCTTAGAACCAAGTCCTCATTGTTTACAACAAGGGCTGTCTTAAGGGGGAAATGTACAATACTCACAATTTAAAGGGAGGAATTTTATTTTGGCTCATGGTTTCAAGTCATTCAAGTTCAGCTGCCCCCAAGGCAGAAATATCATGGCAAAAGGTCAGGGCAAAAGCAAGCTGCTCAACCTATGGCAGCCAGGAAGCAGAAGGGATAGGAGCAGCTGGGGACAGGAGTACACTTTGCTAGGGCACAGCCCAACGATCCACCTCCTCCTAGGCCTCACTCAATTCCTGACAGCACATTCAGTGTGAACTCACTGTGGATGAACCCACAAACGCATACAGCATCTCCTAATCCAATTACCTTCTAAAAGTGTCACCTCTGAATATCTGCAATGTTTGGGGACATTTTAAATCTAAACTCTAACATGGACTAACAACTAAGAATAAAATCATCCACACAACTACACTTTTTGAGGATTGATTATATAGCATCATGTGAACCCAATGAGTACAATAAAGTCAGTAAAGATAGCAAAAAATATTACATAAAACTTCATCTTATATAAAGCTATTCACCCACAAAGTGAGCAGGTAAGTGTTCATCTGACATAGCTGTAGCAAACACTACATGTAAACTGGAACACTGGCCACTGCAGCACTCATCACAGAGAAAGCATTTGGTTTTTCTTAAAATTGGAAAAGCTTACCAAGATAAATTAAATAACAGGTAGTATCTACACACAATGATAAGTGTCATACTTATCACATATATCATTGTCATACAATAAGTATTTTGTGTAAAGATTTGCATATTTGCTGTGCTTGAATAGAGAAATACAGAAAACATACCCCTGAAACTAATAATGTAGGACATAATAAAGAGAACAGATGAATATATAATTCCTCAATACATACTTTCTATATGTTTTTATTTGTGAACCACACATATTAATTCCAGCTAGAAAAGCTACTTTGCTTAAATCCAGTTTTAGAAAATGCCACCACGGTGGCACCTACCTGTAACACCAAGACTCGAGAGGCTGGAGCAACACGATTGCTGTGAGCTCAAGGCCAGCCTAAACTAAATGGTGAGAACTTGTCCCAAAGAACAAAACAAAATAAAAAAAAATAGTAAGAACCAAGAAAAAGAAAATGCTTTATATGAAAATTTTCAAGGGCCCAGCCAGATAGCTCAGAAGACTAAAGTGCTTACTTAGGCAGAGTGCAGAGGCTTCGGTTCAATCCCCCACCTGCCATGCCAGCCCTGCCCCCAGGGCGCAGTAAGACGGCAATTGAGACTGGGCATGGTGGCATGCACCTGTAATCCCAGCACTAGCACTTGGGAGGCACCTGTAATCCCAGCACTAGCACTTGGGAGGCACCTGTAATCCCAGCACTAGCACTTGGGAGGCTGAAAACAGAAGAATCACTACAAGTCCGATCTACATAGTGAGACCTTGTAGACCCTGCAGACCCTGTGCCAAATACAAAAAAAAAGAAAAATTTTCCATAATATGTTAGAGTTTTCTTAAATGGTCACAAAATAGTATAGAATGTTTTCTTGCATGGTACTTGTATATATAGAAGTCATTTTAAAAATGATACATTTCTAAGGATTCAAGTCATACAAAGTATTCAATTAGAAGTTAATAAGAAAAATATCTTTAGAAAAGCTCCAAATATTTAGAGACTAAATAAGATACTTCTAAAAACACATAGGATCACTGCCAAGTGACCACAGTAAGACAGCCAAATAGAGGTTCTTGGTGCTATTCCCCTCAACAAAATGTCCCAAACCACAAATAAACAGCTATATTTCTACCAAAATAACTTTAAAAAAGCAGCTGAGGACTCCCAAGAGTCCACTTGCTCTACTAGTCCCACAGAAAAAATTAACCAATACCTACCCCAGTTCAACTGTACCTCTGTGGCTCAAGCTGCTGTTGCCCTGTACCATTACGGAAACAGAGCCCCTGCTAGAGTATCTTTTACTTTAAGAACAAGTAGTCACGTCCTCCTCCACACTTGGATGGCTTTGATGGAGTATACCAATTCCAGCCAGAAGTCCCCCATTCATAAATTTAGCTACCACTATACCCTAACCTCTCAGGATAAGGTACCTTGGTGCCATACCATGCTCCATACTGTCCCTCAGAACCCAAATTGAAGTGGCACCCCATCCCTACGGAACCAGAGCCTTGAACTGCCAAAGCAGTCTCATTGCTTCACCCCAGGCCAACAAGCAGCCTTATTCCCTGAGCCTTCTGGAACACCAGAGCAGTTGAGCCCCCTAGGGCAAGAGCTGACACAGTACCCTATCACCTGGGGAACTAGTGCTTTCTCTGACCTATGTAGTCAAGCTTCCTATGGGTGAGCTGTTGCAGCAGTACCTTACATTATAAGTAATTAGAGCCTTGGATGACCTGTGACACCCTATTCTCCAGGCTGAATAGCCACAAGGTCCTACCTTCCTGGAACTCAAAAGCCACCTCCTCATGGGATGCAGTCTCACTATATCAATCCTCATCTTCCAGAACTGAAGCCACAGCCATGTCTTGCCACTCCTGAGTCTTTGCTACTGTCATACAATGCCAATTTTCTTCTAGTCTCATTAGTTCAAGGTCTATGGTTATTACTCCATTGTACCTTATCTCCCAAGACCTTTGCAAGATGGCAACATGTTCTACTGGTTCTAGGTTCCAAATTACAAATTTATCCTTGTGAGTATCTTCCTAGCCACAGTTATATCATGCCTCTGGGATATGAGCTGCTGCAGTGTCACTCAGAAAAGAAGACCATTACTTTGTGGGAAAAAGGTAACTTACTCATGTCTTTGACAATGGACCAATGCTTCAAGTTTTAATAGTTCACAAGACCCTGAGCCCAGGACCTTGTCTCCACAACACTAATGCCTAGGTCCTAGTGCTACAATTACTGCCTAGAGGCAATGTCAGATCTGATGCCAAGAGAGCCTCTTATCTACAACTTTCCACCTTAGAAAAGGCAAAAAGGAGGAGAATCTTAAAAACCTTTGTCACTGAGACCTCTAATTCCCTATACTGCCAGTGTTAACTGCCACAATCTTTAATAGTATAGAGCACTGAGGTACCATAGTCACCACTGATATGATTACAACTAAAGATGTTGCATGTTGATTTTATCATTGTACTCACCCAGAACCAGAAGTACTGGATCCCACCCTAAGCAAAAACATCATGCCCACCTACAGGTAAAAGTCTTCCTCTTGGTCCACACTAAGACACAGTGAAAGCCAATGCAGAAATACTAGAAATCTGAAAGAACAAGGAAGTATAACACCATCAAAGGAATGTGCACTAACCAACCTTAAAGAAGTGGATATTTACAAACTGCCCAAAAATAAATGTTAAGGAAACCCAGTCAGTGAGATATAAGAGAGTAGAGACAATGAAACTGGGAAAAACAAGTCATGAAAGTAAGAAATTCAACAAAGAGATATCGCCAAAAAAACCAAGCAGAAATACTGCAACTGTTTTGTTTTTTATTTGTTTGTTTGTTTATGAAATAGAATACATATACAGAACTTCAACCAAAGACTAGAAGAAGCAGAAAAACTGTGAACTTAGAGACAGGACTTTTAAATTACTTAATTAAAGGGCAGCAGAATGAAAACAAAAGTAAAGAAAATACAGTTTGTACAGAACAACATTAAGCAAACATTGGATAGGAGTGTTAAAGGGGATAGAAAGAGACAGAAAACTTATTTAATACAATAGTTGCTGAAAATGTCTCAAGTCTTAAACTGTTCTCATCTTGGATGTTCAAATGCATGAAGCTCCAAGACCCACAGACACATTCAACCAAATAGGTTGTCTCTGAGGCTCATTAGAATTAGTTGTCAAAGACAACTTCAGCATCAAATTACTTAGAAAGGTGTATCTACTCAATATCTAAGCATAAACCTCAAAAAGAATAAGGGATAATAGGTGCTGAAAAATAAACACTATAAGAAAAAAAAAAAAAACCCTATAAGACAAAACAAGGGGGCTGGGGAGATAGCTAAATAAAATAACAAATAAACTGAAAAAAAAAAGAACATAAATTAAATAACTGGTACCACAAAAAAAAAAAAAAAAAAAAAAAAAAAAAAAAAAAAAAAAAAAAGACAAAACTATTATACCTATTAAGGGTGCCCTTCAGAAAACAAAGCAATAGTTCCCTTAAACAAGCAAAACTTAACAGAATTTGTTACTAGTAGACCTGTATTACATGGAATGCTTACAGGTGTTCAACAAAAGGTCCTTTAGGACTTCTCCACATATAGATTTTTTAACAGCAATGGAACACCCATCTCTGACAAAATAAAACAAAAAATGAAGAACCATCTTGTAGTGAAAAAGAAAAAGAAAAAAAAAAAAAAATATATATATATATATGTATATACAAAATAGCATAATTTTTTTTTTTGCAGGACTGGTGATTGAACTCAGGCCCTTGTGCTTGCCAGGGAAGCGCTTACTCCACTGAGCCATCTCCCCAGCCCCCTTTTCTCATTAAAATTAATGAAAAAAAATTTTTAAACCAACAAAATATGTACATAAGCACAAAAAAATAACTAGATATGTAAATCAAGAATCCAACACTCTTAAGTGAATTCACTTTCATAAGTGAAATAAACCAGACCCACACGTATAAATATTGTATAGTCTCCCTAGTATAAGAACTCAAAAGAAGAAATACAAATAGAAAGGTATAACACAATTAAAAAATGAAAATAAAAATAAAAACACAGATCAAAACTTACAGAAAAAGAAGGGCTGCAAGGATAGCCAACACTTTGGCCCTAGCCTTTCAAGGTCAGTGAAGACTCAGGACACAGGAGAACTTATACTGTAACATCATAGAACTCAGTTGTGTCCCAAATTTACTGATCAAGGAGATTATGGGGCCACAGAGGAAAGTGATCACAATGTAGAGTGTGCCTAAGGAGAGTTACATGAAGAGAAAACATTCTCTCAGGATTTCACAGAGAACAAATTGGTCAAGCAATGGCTGTGACTCATTCACATGGCTGACACTGTATCTACAAACTGCTTACAGGGTTTCAGGGTAAATCCTGAGGAGATTTGACTGACCTTGGCAGATACAAACTTACATTTCTTGTTATATAGGTCTCGCTTTATCTTGGTCTTAATCATCCAGCAGAAAAGTATAGAAACAAGATATAAAAAGTAAAGCCATATTAATACGCTGAGCTATAAAAGGCTCAAGTCAACAAGTTCTGACATTGTCAGTCCTATGGATAACCTGCTACTGTTATGGACTACTGGACTATATTGGATTATTTTGCAGAATTCATGCACCTACAATATTTAAATGGTGATAGAATATCCATCTCTGACAAAAGTAAACAAAAAAAGGAAATACAAATGAAGGACCATTTTGTATCGGTACATACAAAACAGGATAGATATACAGCTACTTTCCTCTTAATTCAATGAGAAGAAAGCTTTGTACTAATAGTGTTTGGACAGTATCTTGTACTATGAATAACCACTATGAAGACAATAATATGAAGTGTATTAATTATTGAAACTGTCCTACTAATCAGTTTTGAAACTGTCTCATTGCTATTTTTTCTCAATATTTTTTTTTAATTTTTAAAAAAGAATCCAATCCAACACATTACAATATCATAATGTGAAGTATAAATATACATATTCCTGACATGAAAGTGAAAAATAAAAAATAAAACTAAAATAACTTTCTAGGGTATACACAATATAAAAAGATGTAAATTGTACATTAAAACATATTTTGAAAGAGATTAGATGTCCAGATATTTTTATTATGACAGAAAGACATACAAGCCAAAAGCAAAGAAATGGAAAACATACTGTATGCAAATGGTTATCTTGGAGAGCAAGGGTGGTTTATACTTACATCTGATAAAACAGATGTAATAAACAAGCATTACTAGAGACATAGAAGGTTATTATTTAAAAATAAGGGAGTCAAGTCACCAAAAGAATATACATTCATAACTTCATAAGGAACACTGGGCTTAAAGTGTACATTTGACAAAACAGATTTGACAAACATATAGAGAACACCAAACAGCAGCAGGACAGCATATTCTACAAGTATTTTACAAGACAGACCATATGTGAGACCAAAAATATGTCTCAAGAAATTAGCCCTTGCTTGTCAAGAAATTTTAAAAATATGAATCCATACCTAGTGTCAGTTTAGTCTAGAATGGTATGAAATAAAAAATAATCAACACCACAAGGAATTTTGGAAAATTCACAAAGATATAGAAATTAAACATGTGCTAGAAAACCATAGGTCAATCAAAGAAAAACAAATTTTAATACCTTGAGACAATGAGCAATAGAAATACAATCACTAAAACCAGTGGGAACTTTATGATGATGTTCTTAAAAAGAGGTTTATAACAAAGAATGCATTTGTTTTTTTAAAAAAGTAATTATCTCAAGTAGACTGTCTAACATTATGCTACAAGAAAATAGAAAACAAACAACTCAAACAGAGGACTGAAATAATAAAAATGAGACAGAAATAAATTATAGAGAGAACAGAAAAACCACAGAAAGAATCAATAAAACTAAATTTGCTTTAAAAGCAATTACAGAAAGCCCCTACACCTTGTCTAACTATGGGAAGGACACAGGGAGAAAGGGAGGAAGGGAAGAAGGAAGGGAGAGATTGAGACGAACAGTTACATGCCAACAAATTATATGACCTAGAAGAAATAATTCTCCACGAAATACAAGTCTGAAAATCAATAAGAAACAGAAAGCCTGACAGATCAGTAACAAGAGTCTAAAGTAGCCAAACCTTACAACAAAGAAAAACCCAAGACTAGATAATCTCATGGCTGAATCCTAGCAAATCTTCAAAGACCTAATGGTGATATATCTTGAACTTTTTCAAAATACCAAGCTAGAAAGAATACTTTCAAATGTACTTTGTGAGGTGGCTCTGTGGCGCAATGGATAGCGCATTGAACTTCTAGAGGCCAAAGGCATTCAAATGTATTGTGTGAAGTAAGCATCACTTTAATAGCTAAGCCAAAAATGTCACAAGAAAAAAAAATCAAATTATCTAATGAAGATTATTAGTTTCCTCTTATTTTATTGAGGATTATTACAATACCTTCAGTAAAATAACACATACTTTCAAAAAAATAACAGCAAACTAAGTTCAATAATCCACGTAAAAGATTATATATAAGAACCAAGGAGGACTTATCCCAGGCACACAGAATACACAAAGAAATGGAAAAACAAAAAGGAAATAGCAAAGCTCCAAAAGCAGGCCACAAACACTAGTGCCAAGAAAAAGTGAGCAAAAATATGTGAATAAATATATCACCAAAGATGCACAGATAATAAATAAGCACATAACTAGATGCTTTACATTAGTAATCACTGAGAAATGCAAATTAAAATCACTGAGACACCTAGAATATTAAAATTCAAAAAATAACAAGAGCTGACAAACGTGTGGAGAAACGAACTGTTATGCACTGATGTCGGAAACCTAAAACGATATAATCACTTTGGAAAACAGAATGGCCCTGTCTTAGAAAGTTAGACACCTACTGAGTGATACCAAGTGCTTCTATAAGTATATACACAAAAAAACAAAGCAAATGACCATAAAAAGACTTCTGTATGATGTTCAGAGTATAAAATAGTAATAATGCAAGTATTACTCAACCAATGTGTGAACAAATCTTAATGTAAGTGGATAGTACAAAATTACTGAGCAAAAATAACAATTATGCTAAGTTTTAGAAATAAGCCAAATAGTTTAATATGATTCAACTTTATATAAAATTCTAAAAATTTCAAATAAATCTATAAAGCAGAGTAGTGATTCCCAGGCAACAGAGGAAGAGGAGGAGTTAGGGGTACAAGTAAGTTTCAAAAAGGGTTAAATTTATTTGAACCATATCTAGAAATGCACATATGCTGAAACTTACCAAACTGGTATCATATATATAAATATGTACATTTACTGTGTATAAATTATACCTAGTCACACTGTTTTGAAAATATTACAATGAAATATTAAAAATTTAAATATATTTATGCTTAAGGATAATACAAGTTTTATACCTTTTAAGTGTTGGGTTAGGAGTAGGGTTGGGAATGGGAAGTCAAGAGATCTTTTATTTTTTTCTGTTTTATAGTTTTGGGAGTTTTCTTTGTTGTAGCAAGCATATATTTAATGTGTAATATTAAAAAACAGCTAATAAAACTCCCATGTTTAAAATTAAACTTTTGCCAGGTGTGGTGGCCCACATCTGTAATCCAGCACTTGGGAGGCTGAGGCAGGAGAATTCTCATGAGTTTGAGGCCAGATTAGGCTACAAAGTGAGTTTAAAGTGTACTTGCATAGCGAGACTATCTCAAAAACTGAAAAAATAAAAACAAAATAAAACTTTTGTGAAAAGAAAGACTAGAGCTATTGAGATCTGTCATAATTGGTAACTGATTTTTTAGCAACCAAACTATAAAAGCTTTATGTTTAACGATTGGGAGCTCCTATGGTAGGATCTGAAAATTCTTGGTTCTTTTGAGATGTGCTCATAATCAAAGGTTATCCTTTGGCCTTATTGTACATTTTAAATTATTTGTTTTGATATGAACAGCACTAGTTATATGAAGACCAAGAAAAATATCTCCAGTTAATTATGAATCCAAGTAGGATGGTTTGTACAACTGTAATGTGAAGTTCTACTAGTCGACAGAAATGAGCAGTTGTGATTAATTTGTTTTTGTTTCCTTTTTTCAATTCTTTTACCTTTTTCTCTTCTTAATTTTCTATATATTTCTTTTTTTTTTCTTCTTCCAATTTTGCATAGCATACAATTTTATTTATTTTCAACCTTTTAAAATAGTGTATACCGGGGCCAGGGAGATGGCTCAGTGGAATAAACGCTTCCCTGGCAAGCACAAGGGCCTGAGTTCAATCCCTGGTTCCACCAAAAACATAAAATAAATAAGTAAAATACTGTATATCTATAATGCAAGTTGCAGAAAGCAATACATAAAATGTATCAAGAATTTTAATCCATATGGATATGGTCCCTCAAACAAAGAGGATTAAAGAAAAAAAGTATCAAATAGAATGTTGCAGAGACTGAAGACATCAGAACACATTCAAACGCTTTAAATGCGTTTGTTTGATGATGGGACCCTTTCTGAGGGCTAAAGTCTTAAAAATTTAGATTTAAAGAAATCTCAGAAATAATTCCTTTTTTTTTTTTTCAGAACCAGGAATTGAACTCAGGCCCTTTACTGAGCCAACTCCCCGGCCCCTAGAAATAATTCTTAAGGTAAATTCTTATGTAAAGAGAGGCAATCAGTATAACTATTAAAAACAAAGCAGATCTTAAGTACTGGAAGCCTTGTTTCTGATATGGTTTTTCAAACTGACTCTATTAAGTAATAGAATCTTATGTAATACTGTATTTCCCCAGAAACTGTCATTACTCCATTACAAATAGCCACAATGCTTGTTCTGTATTATCTACATTTACCCAAAAAAATCAGCTTTTCCATGCTACTCATTCACTTATGACACTGGTGAATTTCTCAAACCAAAAAAATTATTTGTAAACTAAAGAAAAATTCTTGTGTCCCATTTTAAGAGCACAATGTTGTAATTCTTACAGAAAATCTTTATGAGCCCTACTTGCAAGAATGAAAGTTCACTGTGTCCAGTTAACCTTAAATAACCTCATAATAAATGATCTACTGACTGTAATAAGAATATTGTGAGGGTCCACGAGGTAGCTCAGTGGACTAAGTGTGTGCTTAGGCAAGCACAGGGACCAGGGTTTGATCCCTGGCGCCACATGCCATGCCAGCTCCGCTCCTGTGCATGCTGAGTGGGCCACCAAGACACAGTGTGGTGGTACATGCCTGTAATCCCAATGCTGGGGAGGGTGAAAACAGGAGGATCACTAGGAGTCCAAGCTACATGGTGAGACCCTGTACCAAAGGCATTAAAAAAGAAGAATATTATGTAATGAAGAAGACTATGACTCTAAGATCAGACTTAACATTATCTGCTGAGAACTTGCTGCCCTGGAGCACCACCTCATGAGGCAAGCCCCAGAATAAATACCTTCTTTGATATAATCCACTTTAACTTCAAGTACAAAAATATAAAAGAATCTTGTTTTTGGAGTATTTCTCATATATAAAGAAAAATAAACTTGAGGCTTTTATAGGTAAATGTATGCAACTAGAGACCATACTGATAAGTGAAATAAATCAGATCTGCAGGTGCAAACATTATATTGTCTCTTTAGCATTAGAACCTGAAAGAGTAGATAAAATCTGAATGGCATAATAGTATAAAAGAGAAAGAAACTACTCAAAACAGAAAGAATAATTGGGATGAGGGAAAGAAGAAAAAAAATATATATATATATATAAGTACATACACTGGGTAGCTTAGATGATTGTATCACTGATTGCTACTGGTCTATTGAAAAGAAAAGTTAATGCCTTTTTTTCCTTCCTTTTAATTTTCTGGACCAATTTTGCATGCTAATATATAATCTGAGCAACTAATCTGAAGACAAAAATATGCAATAAAACAAGCATTGTTGAATTTCTATGATCTTGTTTGATAAAACTATGATTTCTAATTTTTTACTACTTTTTATTTTCTTTTTTTTTTAGTTTTAGAAAAACATCACATGATCATCTGAATTGAAGCTGAAAAAACAAGTGACAATGTCTATAATTGATTCATAATAAAAACCCAGATAAAATGACCAATAAGTTCATGAAAATATGTTCAATATCTTTGGTCATTAGAGAAATGCAAATGAAAGCAACACAAGATTCCATCTTAATCCAGTAAGCAAAGCTATCAACAAAAATTCAAGTAATATATTTTGGTGAAGTGAGGGTGGGGGTGGGGACAAGGAACCCTTCTACACTGTTGATACAAACATAAACTAGGACAACTACCATGGATATCAACAGTGAGATTCCTCAAAAAACTAAAAATAGATTTCCATTTGATCCACCATCCCTTTAGGATATCTTTCCAAAGAATTAAAAACGCCATATTACAAATATGTTATGGCTTACATCTACATGTCCCCACAAATGCACATGTGTTCAAGGTGGTACTTTTTCAGAGGCTTAATCTACAGTGTGTGCTGTTAAGCATGTATAATTAATCCACTTACTGGTTTGGCACTGCCCAAAAGACAGTATTCTCAGTAGAGTGTAAAAGGGGCAAAAAAAACTACTAAGGTCTCTTGCTTGCTTTGCTACCTTGTGCCTATCATGAATTGTTTCTTCTAGACAATGCCTACCTACCAGGCCATCCTGCCTTTGAGTCAGCCAATTATAGACTGAAATTTCTACAATCTGTGAGCTAAATAAACCTTTCCCTCCTTAACATTAGGTGTCAGATGTTTTGTCTCAGCTACAAGAAAAGTAAGTGCAACAAAGTGATATATGCATAACCATATTTATAGCAGTACAACTTGCAATAGCCAAATCTTGGAACCACCCTATTATGTCCATCAACAGTTGCATTTTAAAAACTGTGAGTTAGAAGCTAGCTTGGGCTACAAAGTGAGTTCAAGTCAGCCTAAATTGCATGTCAAAACTCTGTCTACATTTGGGTTATTTTTTATTTGGGGGGTGCTATTTTTAAGAATATGTATGTACCTTAAAAACATAATGCCAAAAGAGATAAACAGAGAAGGTTAAATATTGCATGATTTCTTTTACATGACAAACTCAAACCCTAAATAAAAAGTAAAATAAAAGACAGGAACAAGCAAGGGGTAGGCCTTTTGAAGCTGGGAAGGGGCTCTAGAGATAGAGGAAGTAGGAAAATGAATATATACATTTGTGATACATAGTGAATAGATTCCTTTGAATAACTGCATGCAAAAAAAAAAAGAAAACAAAAAAACTCCAGAAGCTGTCCCCCAAGATTTTGCCGGGGAGATGGCTCAGTGGAATAAGTGCTTCCCTGGCAAGCACAAGGGCCCGAGTTCAATCCCCAGTTCTGCAAAAAGAAAAAAAAAAAAAAAAAAAAGAATAACTGCATGCCCCACTTAGTAGGGTTTCTATCATTGTATGAAACATATCTTAAGTGTGAATCAGGGGTCATAGGTCAACACTGTGATACTTATTTTTCACTTACACAAAATAATAATTGTTAGTGCTCCATCCACTAATAAAGATAGAACTAAAACAACATTGCCATTTCTCAACTAACTCAGTACTTTCTGATAATCTTTCAGACTTTAGGGCTGGCCAAATAGCTCAGCAGATTAAAGCACCCACAAGCAGGCAAAGGGACCAGGGGCTCAATCCCCAGGACTGCCTTGCAATTGAAACTGGGTTTGTTGGCATGGGCCTGTAATCTCAGCTCTTGGGAGGCTGTAAAAAGGCAGATCACTACAAGTCTGATCTAGTAGTGAAACCCTGAACACCCTCTGGACCTTTCCCTAAAATATAAAAAAAAAACTTTCAGACATTTAAATTTTGAAAGAATTTTCCAACAGACCATTCTTACTTCCATTCCAGGGTTAACTCTAAAGAAAATCAAGAGAGCTTTTAGGCCAGGGGATAGAACTCAGTGGTATAGTGCCTGCCTGGAAAGCGCAGGGTGCTAAGTTCAATTCCTGGCACTCAAAAAAAAAAAAAAAAATATATATATATATATATATATAGCTTTTAGATTGCTATGTACACTATTGCAGGTTGTAAAAGGAAAAGCAGTGATGCCAGTAAATACAGGTTTTTATACTGTCTTCTAATCTCTTTGTTCTAGTCCTACTTTCCTGACTATGAAATATTTTTAGAGATTATAAAAATTGCTAATGTTCCTTTCTTCAACAAAAGTCTATCGCTCTATATTATGTATCTCAATGGAAATCCTAAATATTCAAAATTCAAAAGCTTTCTTACACTGAGCTCAGTTGAGGCATAAATATAGGAAAAAAGATAATGGGGTGTCAAATTTGAATAAGACACTCCCAAAGTATTTTAAAATATTTTTCTAAACTCCAATATTTTAACCTGGGAATCAAACTCAGGACCTTGTGCTTGCCAGGCAGGAGCTTATGCCACTGAGCTATCTCCCCAGCATATATTTTCCTCCACTCCCAGCAGGGATGGTATTAGGGATGGAACCCAGCACCTTATACTAGGCTATATTCATAGCTCTATTTTTTTTTTTTTTTAATTTGGATATAAGGTACATTGCTCAGACTGGCTTCAACCTGGGATTTTTCCTGCTTTAGCTTCTAGAGTAACTAGAATTATGGAATTAACACTCAAAACCATAATCTCTAACCAATCTTGTTATAACTACAGGGAATTCTCATTTTGGAAAACTTCCCTAAGAAAGGCCAGCCTAATAGCTCAGGGGACTAAAGCACCTGCTTAGGCAGAGCACAGCAGCCGGGTTTGAAACCGGGCAGGCCCTGCTGGCCCTGCCCCCAGGGTGCACTGTCAATGACTGAGACTGGGTGTGGTGGCACATGCCTATAATCTCAGCACTCAGGAGGTTGAAAACAGGAGAATCACTATGAGTCTGATCTGTGTAGTGAGACCCTGTAGAGCCTGTTGACCCTATCCTAAATACAGAAAAAAAAGAAAGAAAACTTCCCTAAGAAAGGGATAGTTCAATAAATATAATATCTCAACATAATACAATAAATAGAGCTACAAAAATATACTGGATAATAAAATACATTTTATCTATCTAATTCATACATAGCAACAACCTCATTTATGTAGACATTTAAGATTTTGGTTAACTAAGCCATTTCCATTGGTAAACTTCTAAAAATCTTTTTCTTACAAAGGGACACAGTTGCTCATAGAGACAATATAATCATTTATTACTGGGTAAAACACAAGCTACCATCATCTCAATACACAAGACATAATAAATAAGGACACTGTGACCACGGAAGGAATGATGGATGAATAGCATAAAAATGTAAATTAGGACCCTCAGACTATTCAATTCCTTTCACTATAAATTCTTCGTAAGTAAATTTTGAAGAGTAGGATCTTAATAACACAAAATAAATGAAAATTCATTTTCATTATATAAGGGACGCATGAGAACAGTAGTAAAAAGCTAAAGTATGCAAAAATAAAATACTATTTTAGAGTGGTTGCTCTGGAATTACTGTTTTGGCTTCTGTAAATTTTTTTTTTTTTTTTTTTTTTTTTTTTTTTGCAGAACCAGGGATTGAACTCAGGCCCTTGTGCTTGCCAGGGAAGCGCTTATTCTACTGAGCCATCTCCCTGGCCCCTTCTGTAAATTTTTTTTTAATTTATGATAATTCAGATCTATAGATACAAAGATAATTATAGGACTGATTTTAGCAATACTAGAGATTGAGCCCAGAGCCTTCATGATAAGCTACATTCCTTGCCCTTTCTTATTTTGATTTAGGATCTTACTATACTGCTAAACTGCCCAGGCTGAACTCGAACTCAAAATCCTCCCATATCAGCTGCCCAAAGTACTGGAATTATGTGCCACCACAGCCGGCTAACTTCTGCTACATTTAGAAACTTTTACACTTTGGAACTTAATCTTACCTAACCATTTAATTGCCTCTCAGTCATTTGCAAAATATGAAAATATATACATTCAAAGGATCTGCTAGAAAATTTTAAAATAAACATCATTGCTAAAATTTATTGAATCCTTAATGCTATAGTAATATAGATACTTTTATGGATTTTCTCACTTACTAAGAAGATTCAAACAATGATTACAGTTGTGTGACTATGACAAAATATTTCAACTGACCCCAGACAGGAGAGTATGGGATATCAAAAAAAGAGACAGCACTATTGTCCATTGACAGTAGTGGGTTTCACACCTATGAGATGGAAGAGGTTAGCATTCTCTCTATGGCACAACGATGGTAAGTTTGATCTCTGAAAGGAAACTGAAATTTATTTCAAGGGCCTGATTCCATTTGTAGTCCTATAAACCTAGCTGTGGGCAAACATAAAATCAAACCTACATGAGGTTCACATTTTAAGGGAAAGACTGATGAGGTCTAAACTGATTTTAGCATATTTATCAAGCACAATCAGAGCAGCTTTAGCCATCCTCATACTTAACAGTCTCATTCACAGGTAGGAAACACCGGGAAAGGAAAGAGAATCAGGAGACCAAGGGAATGGCTATATACCAACTCTTCCTGGGCACCAAGTGTCAGGGACTACCCTACACAGTTCATTTATGCTACTTGATTTCAACTTTATTTCGAATCCATGTGGTTGAAATAATCCCCTACAGCCAAGGATATCAAGAAGTTAAGCTATCTAATGAAAATCACATGGTTAGAAAGTAATATAGCCACATTTTTTAAAAACAATCTCTACCTCAGCAATCATTTTACAACATAACTCAAACTAAATAAAAGTGTTCCTATTTGTCTATCAAGAGGAGACATTACTATTTTTTATCCCTGTTATTTAATATAAAAATTAGCTATAGTCACAAGACCCAGAAATCGGGGGAAACTGTCCTTTTAAAAACTAATAATAAACCTACAAGTGTAAAGTATTATAAATCTATTTTGTTAATTTTTCTCTAGGCAAGTATAACAACTTGCTGGAGAATTTATGTCACTAGTCTTACCCCCAGAAAAGAAAACCTGTCTACTACAATAATATGCTTAGACATAACCATTAAATGATGAACATTAAAAATAAATGTTCCTGACTCCCATTTCTAGTTAGTAAGATAGTCTTGTAAGAAAATTTCATTTCCAACCTAACAGATAGAACAAATCCGTTAATCTGTAAAAATCAGTTTCTTGAAATTCTTCATAGAGCTAAAAATACAAAGAAACCTAAATTAACTGAATTCTAGAAACCAATATGCCTTTTCAAAAAGGAACAGATTCATAAGCTTCCATTACCAGTGAAGATGGAAGCTTCCATATCCTTCTCCCCAGGGGAGGAGGAATCTGTCATAAAGATTTCAAGACAAACAAACTGAATTTTCAACAACTTAATATTGGCTACATGTGGATAACATGAGGAAGTGATATTTCGAGCAGTCTCTTCCACTGCATCTATCCACCTACTCTCTCTACCATCCCTTTTTATAAAGGCCAAGTGCACAAAGGTACACACCAACAACCAGACATAGAGCAGGACCTGAGAGATATCCTTTTGAAGCATGCTGGGCCTGTCCTTAGTCAAGGCAACAAGGGCCTGAGAACAGTAGTGAACAGAATGTGACAGAAATTCCACCCAGGCACTCAGACCTTTATCCATGAAAAAGTAGCAGTTCCCTAAAGATGGTTCTGTGATAGGAGTACAAATCCCATTGAGACACTCTTGGTCTTCAGTGAAGTGGTCTCTGGAAATAGGGCAATAGGACAAGAGAAATCTCAGAGGCAGACCACAGAGTATAGGATTGGCAAAGATAGCTATCTAACAGTCCAAAAATTTGGTAGCTTTACTGCAGAGACTGCCTATAGCTTTCCATGGTTTGTGAAGTTAGAAAGAGTTGAAGTAAAAGAAATAAATATTAAAGCTTAGAAATCAATGCAATAACAAATGGATAACCAATAGAGAAAAATCAATAATCAAATAATATTTCTTTGAAGTTAATTTACCTCTACTAGACTGATTGAAAAGGGAAAAATACAATTTCTAATATCAAGAATAAAGGAGAGGGTACTACTGTAGGTTCTACAGACATTTAAAGAATGAAGGCTGTATTTTATAAAAATTATACCACTAGGGGCAACCCGCTTGGGTCCCCCTTCTGTCCCTCTCCGACAGAAGCTTTTCTTTCCAATAAAGTTTTATCCTCAACCTCCGTTTGAAAAAAAAAAAAAAAAATTATGCCACTGAATTTACAGGCTGACTGAAATGAAATGGGCTTAGCCTTTTAAAATAAAACTGAACTATAAATTTAACAGAAAAAAACATAGACTGTCTTCACAATCAAGTACACCATGATTTCCAAAGCACAATAAGCATTTAATCATTTAATTAATTAGAAAAATCAAATGTAATCAAAATTTCTACCAACCAAGATACCAATGAAAAAATGCACAAGCAAAGAGATAATACATGAAAACATTTGTTCATGCATAAGGAAAAAGCAAACAGCTCAATAGCTTTAAAGGGACAAATGAGTTTATAGACTTACATTTTTAAAAGTCAGTAATCACAGTAATATCTTAAATATCACCATTCATCAGGTGATATTCATCAGGTAAAGCAAATTAAAACAGACACTACTGGAATAACACAGAAAAGAACTCTGAAAATTCATTTCTCCATAAAAATAATGAAAACACTTAAAAACTGTCAAAAATTAATCTTCAAAAAAAAATCGATCTTTTCAGGGTGTTTAAAATTAACAAAGGGATTTCAATAGTTTGACAAGTATTTATCCAAAAAAAAAAAAAAAAAAAAAAATGGCTGAACATCAGTAAGGACAGTGAACTTCTCAGGCCCTGCATTTGTCTTAAAAACCAACACCACCACTACCACCCCACCCCCCACACACACACCACCACGCCCCCATCACAGTGGAAAGCGAGCAGCCTGGCAGCCACTGAAGGGGACAAAACAGGCCAGAGTGCCTCAAAAGCCACATCCCCAGAGAAACACCTCTATTTGGCCATCCTGGAAGCTCTCTGAAAAGCTTTATTCTTTGAGTGTTTTTAACCTACTCAGAACTCACCATGTACATACAGAACTACTACAGGGCATAGGACCAGAAAAACCAACTACAATTGCTTCACATCAGTTGCCTCAGGCAAGAGTACCAACTGGAGGTAACAAAAGAATGATGGAGAATATTGGGAATGAAATGTTCACAGGAGGCTTTGAAAAGCTCTAGTATATGCTGCGAATCTCAGGCCATGCAGCAGTCCAGGCTAATCCTGAGAAGGTCCTCTCAGGGAAACGTATTACCTCTGGCTGACCTTGAGGGTCATAACCTTTGCAAAAGCAAAGGTTATAACACAAAAATTAGCTGTCTATAGAGCCCTGAAATCATACTCCAATGCAGGTGCTTATAGATGGCTTCTACAAAGGCTAAAAAAATTGTAAGTCCAAAGCATTTAAGAAATCTAATCATTAGCTGACTGCTAACCAAACTAAAACTTTAATAACTACCCATGACAAAGAACATGAAATTTAGAGAAAGAGCCTGTGATAGCCACTAAACAAATAACAGAGACACAAGGAACAAATCCTGCGAAAGACTTTGATTGCTAGGACTGCCACAATATACACCTTAAATGTGTATGTTCAACAACAATAAAATTATAAAAGCAAAGAAATGAGAAAGTATGGCACATACACAGAAAAAAAGAATAAAAACAGTTTCTGACGAAGCAAGATATATGACTTAGCAAACACTTTAAACCAGCTATAACAAATATTATATCAACATTATAGAAACCATGTCTAAAGAATTAAATGTCAGAATTAGAGAATTTATTTTTAAAAGCAAAATAGAAATTGAAAACTACTATGAAATGAAAAAATCACTAAAGGGGCTCAATAATAGATATGAGTAGGTAATAGCAAAAAATCAACAAACTTAACCATAGGTAAACTGATTTTATCCAGTTAAGAGGTAGAAAAAGAAATAAAGAAAATAAACAGTATGAAATTGGTAGGTACCAAGTCTATCAACATGTATACAATGAGAAAGAGATAAAGACAGAAGGAATAAATAGTGAAGAAATAATGTCCAAAATCTTGCCAAATTAAAAAGAAAAAAAGACATGCAGAAACATTCAAGTTCAACAAAATCCAAACGGTAAATTCAGAGATAGTAGTCCACTTTGCATTGCTATAACAATATACCTGATGAAAGGTAATACACAAAGAAAAGAGATGTGCTTCGCTCACAGTTTTTTTTTTTGTTTTGTTTTTTTTGTCTTTTTGAGACAGGGTCTCACTATGCAGTTCAGGCTGGCCTTAAGCTCACTTTGTAGCTCAGGCTGGTCTCGAACTCACAACAATCCTCCTGCCTCCGCCTCCCGAGTGCTGGGATTACAGGCATGCGCCACCATGCCCGGCCGCTCACAGTTTTTTAAGACTGTGAGTCCAACATCAAGAAGCCCATCTATACAACCTGTAGGCAGGACCCTGGACATGTCATGACACAGCAGACGGCATACCAACAGCAATGTGAGAAAGGGGCAGACCCATGGCAGAGCAGGAGAGCAGAGAGTGGGGAAAGGGCAGTCTGGATTGTTTTATAAAAGCCTGCTTTGATACAATTAAGTCATTCCATCAACAGTATCAATCCCTTGCAGAAGCAGCTTCCCCCAGGACCAGCTACCTGCCACGGGGCCCCACATCATCCCCACAGTGCTGCCACATTGGGACCACATTTCTAGGACATGGACCTCTTAGGAACAAACCACAGCCAAATATCACAGTGCACAACCGAAGTAACCTATCGAAAGTCAAAAGAGTGAATCTTTATAGCAGAAAGAATGTGACTTACCATATAAGAGCTCCCTAATAAGATTAATAAATGGTTTCTTTTCAGAATCTAAGGTAGTAAGATGACATATTCAAAGTACTAAAAGAAACTGTCAATAATGAATTCTATGTCCAATAAAACTATCCTTCATAATACAAAGAAGAAATTAAGACATTTCAAATATGAAAAAACAAAAAAATTCATCATTGGCAGACCTGCCGCACAAGGAATACTAAAGTGAGTGCTAACTTCAGGCTAAGGTGAAGGCACACTAAACAGTGACTCAAATCCACAGCAAGAAGTAGTAACTGTAAGTAAACAGCATAAGAAATAGACACCACAAGTATGTTTTCATTTGTCCTCTTTTAGTCCTGTCCAATTTAAAAAGCTGATAAAAAAAGACAGGCAATAACAAGTGTTAGTGATTACATGAAAAAACTAGAACACTGACAGATTGCTGGCAGGAACATAAGATGATGTAGCTGCTCCAGAAACAGGTTGGTAATGCCTCAGCATGTGAAAAAGAGTCACTATATGACCTAGCAATTACTTTTCTAGGTATATGTAAGAAAACTGAGGGGCCGGGGAGATGGCTCAGTGGAATAAGCACTTCCCTGGCAAGTGCAACAGTCTGAGTTCACTCCCTAGTTCCACAAAAAAAAAAAAAAAGAAGTTTAGCCAGGCATGGTGGCGAATCCCTGTAATCCCAGCACTCAGGAGGCTGAGGCAGGAGGACTGTTGTGAGTTCGAGACCAGCCTGAGCTACAAAGTGAGCTTAAGGCCAGCCTGAACTGCATAGTGAGACAGTTAAAAAAAAAAAGACAAACAAAAAAAAAAAAAAACTGAAAGCATATGTCCATAGAAAATATATCAACATTATTCAGAATAGATCAAAAATGGAAAAATCCCACCAACTGATGAATGAGTAAACAAAATGCAAAATACCTACACACGCATGAACACACACTATCTGTTCTATTTCTAGAAAGCTGAAGAATAGGCAAAATTAATAGCAGAAGAGAAAACAATGGTTTCCAGTGCAAAGGGAAGAGAAACAAAACAACATTTGGAAGTAATGAAAAGTAATCTGGGTGGTCATACAGGCATATAAAATTGTCAAGACTAGCCAAGTGAACACTTAAAAATCTGAGCATTTTATTACATGTAAACTTTATAACAAGAAAAAAGAATAGTTGTAAGAAAAATTAGTTTACTAAACATTCACAAGTGAAATTATAGGATGTCTGAGACAGATTTAAAATACTTCAGAACAAAACATGAGAATCAGGTAAAAATGAGCATACTATTGATAAACTTTGAAAGTGGGTGATAAGTAGCTGAGATTTATGCTACTCTATTTTTGTGTATGTATGAAAATTCCCACAATAAAGTTCACATTTATTATTTCATAAATAAGTATTTCTTACTGTAGTTCTGTGGCACAAGTTCTGGGTTCTTGGGCATTTTCAACTTGTAGGATACATCTCCAATATTAATTGTATCACCTACAAAGAACAAAGAAACATAATCATAAGAGACAAGTGATACATACTATTCTTTTAGCAATAAAGATCCTGCTGACCTCTAGAGAGAACTCAGAAATGCATGTCAGTGTCAAGCACTGTTTCAGTTACTTTTTTCTTGTGAGACAAATATCCGACACCCAAATTGAAGGAAGGAAAGGTTTATTTAGCTCACAGTTACTAGAGGCTTCAGTCCATACTCAGCTGGGTCCAAGGCAGAGCAGCACAAAACAGAAAGGCGGCAGCAAAGAGCAAGAGCTCAAGGGAAAGGTAACAGCAGCTCAGGCAGCTTGCTACTCTTCCCTTCTTACATTGAAATGCAAAGTACTGCAAATTACCCCAGGGCAAATGCAACAACCACGGACCCACAATAATCAGGAACTTTAGAAGCCACCCCAGGACTGCAAGAGGCTCTGGGGAGACACCTATACACAAACTGTAACAAGCACTATGTTCTAAAATTCCCACCCACAGAATGGCAGCACCAAGGAGATGGGGAGGCACTGTCATGGTTCCTTTCTCAGGCACTCATAGGTGGGGCCTTCTGGCTGCATCTAGGGTGTGTACATGCAGACTAAGGGTGTGATACTGGGGTTAAGGGTGTGTGGATGAGTCCTTCTGTTGGTTGATCTTAGAGCTCTGAATGTCTCTAGGGAGCCTGGACAGAGTAAAACGGGACAGAAACTGCTGCTGCTGCTGCTACAGCTGTCTCCACACTGTGATGCCCCTCTGCCCTGCCACCCTGCCTTAGAGCCAGCTATGGACTGAAACCTCTACAAACTGTAAGCCAAATAAATCTTTCCTCCTTTAACTTGTGAGTGTCAAGCATTTTGTCCCAGTAACAAAAGCAATCAAGACAGGCAGAGACGAGATTCATATTTCAAGCACTGGATTGGCCAAAAAAAATGAAGCACAACAAAATTCACTACCCAGCTTTATTTTGTTGCTAACAGCAATGCTAATATACACAACAAAAATACAGAAGAACGCATTTTAAAATCATCCAAGTCTTTTAACACACAGTCTGAACCTTTTTGATTTCACAATATATCTTCATTTCTAATACATACAGTTTTGAGCAGCCTACTCACCAAATTCCATATTTCTGGGTCCATAAAAAGAACAAAGCCCCAAGATGTATAAATGTCAAACTTTCTACATGAAAGTAGAAGAGAACAAAAGTCCTCAGAAACAGTTACACGTTGTAGTTTTGTTTTTTTGTTTTTTTTAAGTAACATTAGTTTCTGTCTGATGTACAGTACAGGACTACACCAAACAATCTCTCTGCTTTGCTCTCTTCTAAAGTAAAATAGACATCCTAACACCATCTGTAACTGAAGCTTTATTTTGAAAGGACTCAAAGATACTCATAAAAAGGTAGCTGTGCAAAATTCACCTTTTAACATACAAAATAGTTAGGATAGATATATACCTACCTTCTTTTTATTTTTGTTTTTCTTTTTGTTTTTTTGTTTTTGGCAGAACCGGGGATTGAACTCAGGCCCCCTACCTTCTATTAGTTCAATGAGAAGGTTTATACTAGATATCGTTAAGACAAGATATCATGTCTGCATCTCATCCTCTGAATAATTGCTACGATGACAACAATATACAATGTATTAATTATTATAAGTGTTCTATCTGTTTTGAAACTGTTTCATTGCTATTTTTTCTCATTAAAATGAATAAAAAATTTTAAAAATTCACTTTTTAGTGTATTAGTGTGGTATATTAAAAAGCAAGACTTTAAATCATGGTGATATCAGCCTTACTGTATGCTTACTATCTTACATACCCAAAATAGTCCTCTGAGACAGAGATGTACAAATGAGAAAATCTGTAAATCAGTGAAAAAGTTTTTATAGATGAATTTTTCCACAGATATATAGTAAATTGAGAAGATAAGCAGAACATGCCAAGCTAAATCCTTCTTAGTTCTTAAATTAGCATCCAGAGAGAAGCAAGACAAAATACATTGCAGACAAAAATCCTAAAGGTTACAGACTTGCTCCACAGTTGACCAGGCACTCCCTCCTCCCACCAGTGAACTGGTGGCTTCCATCATAGACACTTGCAGCATCAGCACTGCCAGGGAACTTTTTAGGAAAGCAAATATTCGGGTCCCAGGTCAGGCCAAAAACTTAGAAACTGGAATGAGATGCAGCAATCAGTGTTTCAGCAGTCTCCCCAAGTAATCAAATTCCTACATTCTCAAAACCCTGGTGGTCAACAGGGTCTTACAGTACTGTACAAGTTTAATTTCTTCCAGGCATTGAAGACCATGTTACATTTCCAGGCAGATCATGTTTCACTGTTTTCTTTAATGCATAAAAATATATATATAAAATAGCTGCCTTCTAAGGTAATTTTTTAAAGATAAGCTAACTTACAAATAAAAGAGCATTATTGCTTAAAATGTAAGAACAATAGCCTTTATTACAGATGGCAAAGGTTAGTACTCTACGGCATACTTAAAGGGCATCACAAAAAAATTTTAAAGCAGAGCCTCCTAGAGACAAGAAAGTTGTTCCTAACAAAATGCATGAAATCCCTAAAACAACTTGTCCTTAAACCTCTCCCACTTATCTCAGCAGCTTCTTTTCATCCTTTCTCTCCTCCCTATTCCCAAATCTTATTGTTTTAAAGGTGGTAACTAAAAATTGAAGCTGGTAGTTTATTGGGGTTTAAGGTTTGAGCCTCCCAGGGGTCTATGCATGTTGAAAAGAGATTTCTAAAAATTATTAAGATACTCTAATTCCCACTTGGAAACCTGGATGGTTAGAAGCCTCAAGTTCCAGGAGAAATCTCCTCCCTAACTCCAGAGGGAGTTCAAGTGTTGCTAACAGGCCTGGCTCATGCGGGTTATTCCTCTAGATTTAATCCTTCGATATTCTAAATGTTTTTCTTTGGATAAGCAAATAAAGAGACAAGTTTTCAAAACAATTTCATCTTTAAGAAAGAGACACTTGCTTATTTGGTAAAGCACACTTTACCTAGTATATAAATATAGTATTATAAACAAATAGAGCTTCCATTTTTTTTCTTTTTTCTTTTTTTTTTGGTGGTACCAGGGATCAAACTCAGGACATTGTGCTTCCCAGGCCAATACTCCACTGAGCTATCTCTCCAGCCCGGAACTTCATTTTTAAGCTGGGTATATGATGGGATTTGTTAAAATGTGCCTTAAGAAGCCTAAAACTTCAAGAGCAAGTGATTTTTTGGGGGGAAGGGCAAAAGTAATCCTATGACATATGTCCCACGTCCATGGCAGTAAGTGCACTCTTTAAATTAATCACATGCTAATATAGATTACTACCTCAAACCTCGTGTGACAGTGACCTCTTAAAGATATAGTCACACCTAGGCATTCAGTTTTTTAAGTCTGCTAGTGGAATCTCACCCACCACCTCTTCAAGTCCTTCTGCATTTTATCTTTCCTATGGGAGTTAGCTTTTGGCAATCTCTATGGTCACACTTCATGCTTACACATGGATATTAAGAGAAAGGCCTAACACATAGCTACAGTGATTGCACTGGACATCTTTGCTCACTTTTAAGGGTTGAGAAGTTGATCTGCAGGTTTCCAGAGCAGGCAATCCTTTACCCTGAGTCAATCAGAATGTCTACAGAGGTGAAACTATGAATTATCACCTTTGGTTATTTTCAGTGATGTAGGTTAGCATGAATAACAAGTATGGAGTGTTTTTGAAGGAAATAATTTTTTTTTAAAGGGGGGGGCAGGGAGATGGCTCAGTGGAATAAGCGCTTCCCTGGCAAGTGCAAGGGCCAGAGTTCAATCCCTGGTTCTGCAAAAAAAAAAAAAAAAAAAAAAAAAAAACAAATAGGTTGCTTTGCCAGGGAGATGGCTCAGTGGAATAAGTGCTTCCCTGGAAAGCGCAAGGGCCTGAGTTCAATCCCCGGTTCTGCAACAAAAAAAGAAAAAAAAGAAAAAACTGGTGAACATTCATGTTATTTTGTGAATATATTTTGGACCCTTAAATAAATAACTAAAAATCCCAGCAATACTGTTATGTATGGGTTATATGTCAACTCTGTTTGAAACACATTTCAGAAAAACATCTGATTTTTGTGATCATTAAAGTATGGCATGTACTAAAAAAAGAATTATAGCTATGGTATTTTCCAATAAGATGCCTTCATGAGATGCCATTATTTACAAGATGCTGTTATTTCACTTCTTGTAAAGACTATAATTACAGAGCATTCTAACAAAACTAATACAAAGTAACCTAAATATGTGAACATTTTTAGGCACCAAACAAAGAAGAAAAGCTTGACAATTAGCTACCTATTTGTTTAAAAAAACTGAGGTAAAAATTCCCAAATCATACTTCTCACAAAAATAAACTCAAAATATACTAAAGACATTCTAAACATTGAAAAATACTTATAAAAGAATTAAAAATATAGAAATTGAAACGGATTTTATTTTTTCCCCAGAACCAGGGAACTCAGACCCTTGCGCTTACCAGAGAAGGGCTTATTCCACTGAGCCATCTTCCCGGCCTGAAAGGGATTTCTTAAGCAAAGGAAAAGACAAAATATTCTGCAATATTAAAAATTTACTTTATAGGGCCAGCCAGATAGCTCAGTGGACTAAAGTGCCTCCTTATGCAGACAACAAGGACCAGGGTTTGATCCCTGGCATGCTGGGCCAGCCCCGCCTCCAGGGCATCCTGATACTGTGACTGAGACTGGGCGTGGTGGTGTGCACCTGTAATCCCAGCACTTGGGAGGCTGAAAAATAGGAGCATTAGCACAAGTCCGACCTGTGTAGTGAGACCTTGTAGACCATATACTAAATACATTAAAAAAAACTCACTATATAGTAAAGTTACCATACATACTTAAAATATAACAAAGGCATGATTTAGAATACATTTTTAAAAACCTGCAAATCTGAAGAAAAACCTAACAAATAGAAATATATTCTAAATATATAACAGACAATTCACAGAAAACACAAATTAGTAATAATCATAGAAAGAAATACACAATCTCATCAATAGCATGGATAATGAAAACTAAAGTGAAAAGCCATTTCTGCAGTATAAAATCCACAAAACTTCTCAAGCTTGATAACAGTGAGTAGAGAAGGAAGTAGAACTCCATTGTACTGCTGACTTATGTATGAACTGGTACAACCACTTTAGAAGAAAATTCTAATTCTCATTATTTGCCATACCTACTCATGGACCCTAAGAGGCATATACAAGGATGTGTTCACCGTACATGCTTTATGGTATGGCCTGAATGTGTCCCAACAAAATCATAGATTGAAATACAAAACCCCAAGGTAATACTATTAGAAGGCAGATAGAGCATTTGAGAAATAGGTTGTAAGTGTAGAACCCAAAGAATAAAATCAGTGCCATTACTGAAGACACCACCCGCCCCTTTTACAACGTGACTGTCTACGGAGGTGGAACTGCAATTATGTACAACAGGCTCTAATCCGGGCAAAAATCAGCTGGCCCTAGATTTTAATCTCCCTGCCCCCAGAACTGCAAAGAATGAATTTCTCTTGCCTATAAACTGTCTAGTTTATGGTACTTTGTTTGGTTTTTTTTTTTTTTTTTGGTACTTTGTCAACATAACCTAAACTAAGATATCTCTTTAATAGTTTTTAAAATATAAAAAAAACTTTTAAATAATAAGAGATTACCATATTTACATCATCATGTACTATAACCTCTTTTTAAACCTCTTGAGGTTTAAAAAAAAAGAGAAAAATTCTTTCCTCAGTATTTAGAATTGAATTTCTGGTCTTTCCACCAAAATACACCTCACTTACAGTATTTCCCAGTTCTGTGAGAGCCTGAGAGAAAGTTTTCTCTTCATGTGACTCTCCCCAGGCACACTATAGAACTTCAATCTCTTTCCTCTGTGGCTCCACAATCTCCTTGCTCAGAAAATTTGGAGCTCACCTGAGTCTCATAATATTGCAGTACAGGTTCTCCTATGTCCTGAGTCTTCGCTGACCTTGAAAGGCTAGGTCCAAAATG
>PVKA01009457.1:47728-61213 GCA_004027165.1 Ctenomys sociabilis | reverse complement strand
GTATATTTAGCATAAAGAGTAACAGCTAACCCCTTCACCAAGTAATATACTCCTAAGAGAAAACTGATTTTTGATTGCTTTTACAGAAGTTCTTTCCACCAGTACATTATGATGAATCATTCACAGTTGCAAATATTTAACAAGAAAAATGTCAATAGCATATATAATATACATATTGGTGTTTAAAAAAAAACACAGTAAGGTCATACTGTCGATGCTATATTTCAGTTTTTTGTTAGGTTAAAGAGAATCTTGGAAATTTTACCATCTCTTCATTTAGAGTTACACCATTCTTCAATAGTCTAAACCTATGCTTTAACTAATCTCCTAATGGAAGCACAATTTGGATAATTCAGACTTTTCACTATTTTAAATATTGTAGCAATGAACATTATGAATGTGTCTTTATACATCTCATGTGTGTTACTGGGGGTATAACTTCCTGAAAGTGGAATTACAGTTTTCACATATTTATTCTGGAAGTGCAGCTTAGATGCCTCTGGTCTCCACTGGACTTACTGACCTTATGGTCTTTCATTCTGTAGCAATAGCACAGAGGTAAGACCTTAGACAGTTCCTCCAGATAAGTCCTGTGGAGTATAAATATTAACATAAACTCTCCTCCCTTGCGCTCACTGCCCAGAAGGCACTGTAGGCATGCAGGTCTTTCTAAAGAATGACATGCTACTGAGAAACTGAGCAGAGCCAAGAGCAAAGAAGGAGTGTGTGTGTGTGTGTGTGTGTGTGTGTGTGTGTGTGTGTAGCCTTGTGGATATACCAAAGCTCTGGTAATCTCTTCATCTTGGAGAGGACAAGAAATGATAGTGTTTGCCAGTATTTCAGTAGCCACAAAAGGGAGAGAAGCTGAGAGCAAGGTTGGAAGGGAGACAATGGGGAGGCTGTCGCAGGTGTCAGCCTGCAAATTAGCTGTGTTGGACTTCCTGGAAGGGAGCACTAGCGCTGAGCTGAGCTGAGCCAGTGTGCCAGATGACAGAACAGGGCTCTCGCGAGCCAATGACCCGACTAATAAGGGGCACTTGGCAAGCAGTGTCGTAAACACTGTGCCACGCGGCCGCTTGAGGATCAGGACTTTTGAAGTTGCCTGGTGTACTTCTTTTGTTGCGATTCACTGCCCCCAAGCCTAGGAAATGTTCCAGTGAACAGAGGCCAAACATTTACTCTTCTTTTATGCATTTATGTAAGATTTCCTTTACCTTTGGGTTTCCTTGGAAACCATAATCATGAAAATAGGGATTAGAGGTTCTTAACTTTTTAATTTTTAATTGCTGTAGAACCTGCTTCAGTCTAGGAAAGCCTATGGATTCCTTTTCAGGATAATGTTTGCAAATGACTAAAATAGAATCCACGAAATTACAAAGGAAACACATTATATTAAAATACAGTTCTCAAAATGTTGCAAAAACACAAGTAACGCATATTCTTTATCAATGAATTAAATAGCAATTGGAATTTTGAAATAGAGATGAATATAAATGACATTTCAACTGCAACTGTAAACTGAAAATGTATATTGGTATAATAGGAAATAGATAAAATTCATGAGTGCTGCTAATACCAATGTGTTACAGGGATGAAGACCATATTTCAGTTAGAGAATAGTAAAATTATGGCACTTTTTTTTTGTGGTAACCAAGGATTGAACTCAGGACTCTGTGCTTGCCAGGTGGGCACTTACTTTACTGAGTTTTCTCCCGGGCCCTGAGAATAGTAAAATTAAAAGATAGATTTTTTATTCGCATCCAATTTTATTGATTGATTGTTGCTTGGGATAGAATCTTGAGGCTTGTGTGTGCTAAGATGCCCTTTAGCATTGAATGATGCCCCATCCCCCAGCCCACTTTAAATTTTCTGAATTCTATCCTCTAACCCCCTCTGAATAATAAATTCACCCTTTCAAGTCCTGAAGAATGAATTGTGATCTATGAGATATGATGGAAGAAACATGATGAATGTTTTAATTGTTTTAAATTGAGGCAACCTTACCCTCAGTTTCTTGCCCTTTTGTAGCTACTAAAAGGCACATTGCCATTAACCCTCCTCCAAATGTTCCCCTTCACTTGGAGCACACTTGTTCCTTCGGTTGTGCCATTTTCTCAAGCAGCTCTGGAAGTCCTCCTTATTCATGAGTATCTTTAGCTGCACTATTATGATTGTCTCTATGTCCAGAATTGATTCAAAACGTTTACCTTCTACATCATTCTGCCTTTGGGGAAGAGCCAGGAGCCACAAGCTGCCAAATCCTTTGAATAGGGTGGATGAGGACACACTGTAGTGCTTTTATGCACCTGGCTTTCTCTTGGATGGCACACAGCAGCATTTTGTGTTTTTGATCATAGCTTGTAAGGACATTCACAAAAGATGTCCAGAACTGCTTCAGAAATGGCACTTGGAAGGCTAGGAGGACAGGAGCATGTCTGTGACCTCAAGGCCAGCCTGGGTATAGAGTGAGTTTAAAGTCAGCCTGGGTACTTAGTGAGAACATGTCTTAAAAAAAAACTAAAAACAAGCAAATAAACAAATAAAAAGGCAAGAATGATGGAACAAGTACTTTCAAAGCTAGAGGAAAACATTTTGAGGGAGATGAAAGGCACTGTGTTTTACATTTAAAATATTGGTTAATATTTTTAGAATTTAAATTTTCACTGTATATTTTGATCTCCTCTTGTAAAATGCCATTTATACTAAGAAAAATTCACAAATACATAGGCATTCCTTTGTGTTTTGATGTGGATGGGAAAGGAAACTTGAATTGCATCAAAATTTTGAAATATTATGATTGTCACAAAAATCTCATCCTTCTCCAGCGAGGAGTATGTGGATTCTTTTTTCTTTAAATCTCTCACTACAGTAGCCATTTCTAGGTATTGATTTCAAAAATCGATTTGTGTATAGGAGTACCCCCATTCTCAAAGAATAAACAAGAGAAATGTATCCCACATGAGGATCATTAAGGATTTCTAGAACTTAGTCACAGTTCCTAAGATATATGTGCTCTTTTTCATTTTCTCTCTCCTTTTTCCTCCTTCTCCTCTCTCCATTGCATCATCCTCACATATTGTTCTCTCCTTTCCTACCTGACTTTAGCTATAAATTTAGGGGTCTGACATATCGGTTTGTCAGCAACAAAGTTTGTAAAGGCCTATAAAAATAGATATGTTAGAGGCAGTATCCTGGAGAAGAAGCGAGAAATCTTGTTTATTCTCAACAAATAACTTATATTTAGAATCTTCCTTCAATTTTTCCTTTGAAATTCTGTATTCTCATTTCACTTGAATGACTGTGTATAGAGCATTTAAAAGTAGATCAAACAAAGCTCTATAAATACGCTGAATTCTTTGGGGCATTTTGCTAAAAGCAGCCTTGCTAAGGCAGAGAAGAGCCATGTGCTTTATGTTTTAGATTTTTTCCTCTGAAAATCCAGATTCCTTCTCCCAGGGAGCTAGGGGAAGCCAGACCAGAGATGCCCTGGGGAGGTGTCTCCTGGCCTGCTGTAGGTTAGGTCATTTGGATTGATGGCCATGATAAAAGGCCAAAACCAAGGCCTGAGACTACCCGGAAGAAAGGGGAAAAACAGAAGTGTGTGTTTAGAGATGTCACTGGTTTTGTCTTTTTCTGCATAATTTCTCTTCTCACTCTGATTGGAAAGGAAGGCTGGTGAAAAGAACATTGGTTGAGCTGGCATAAATAACTTTAAACTGCCTTTTAATAGATTCCTAAGTATAAAGCAAAATGGCAAAAGGTAAGGGAGTCGGGTAGAAGTAACCTTGCCTGTAAAGATAGTCTTTCCCAATTGTCCCCATTTTCTGCATGAGAAAACCTAGGCAAAGAGCCCAACAGTGGTTGCAATGCTCAGACCATTAGTCTGTATATCTCTTCTGTTTCATGAGTTCAGGATTCTCTTTATGTGCTTTAGTGCTTTCAGTATAGACCATGTATCAAAGTACAGTAAGATCAGAGCTCGCATGTCCTTTCATACCCCATTTTATAAGGTGGAGGACATTGAATTCTTGATGTCCATAATACCAAAATTACAGATGTAGCTTCTAGGGAAATACCAGATGACAGTACTAGCATTGAAAATATCCATGGACAGATTTTCTTTGCAAAGTTTATTAAATGGGTGGCTTCTTTTTATATTATGCCGCTGGTAGAAACTCAGTTTTTTCATCATATGTTAATTGGCCAACTTGAAGATGGCTTCCAATGCCTTTATTAAACAGAGTAATAGGCTGAGGTTTCAAGATGTAGTCTGAGAAAGAACTGGATCAGTCTCTCTCTCTCTCTCTCTCTCTCTCTCTCTCTCTCTCTCTCTCTCTCTCTCTCTCTTTGCTAAATTTGAGACATCTGGCCCCACATACTGATTCAGAGTGGGCATTTGTGAAGAAATGGCATTATTATAACCACAATAAGATGTATGTAGGAGTTAGTAAATTAGCTGAATTTGTTGAAAAAGGTGTGTGCTAAAGAGTAAGAGTTGACAGGGTTGAACGGATGGAGACAAACTGCTGCTCATGACAAGGAAAATATAATGGAGCAAAGATAGTGTTTGAGAAAAGAAATGGTAGGGGAAGCCAAGGCAGGGAGTGCCTGTGGCTGAAAGTGTGCGTGCTCCTGTGAGCTGCGAGTGAATGTGAGCAAGTGAGCTCAAAAGATGGCTGCAGCGCCCTCCCTTTGCACAGAGGTGGTTGACTGGGCGCTGTGGGCTCAGGGAGGCAGGCCGGAGAAAATGACCTTGCCCTGGTCACAGAGCAGGTATGGCAGCCTACTGGGGGCTCTGCACCAGCATGTGATTAGAATGCTAACTGGTATCAGCTACAAGTGCGGAGCTATTTCTCTAAGCTCACACCTTCTGCTGCGTTCATGGACTGGGCAGAGGCAGCTGTCATTGGGCTGTCACAGACATTTGTCATTCAGCCTGTGACAAGCGCCTTTCTGTTTCACTTGGCATTTATTTATTTGTGGAATAGGAACTATACTATTAATGTCACCCAAGCATGTTCAGAATGTTAAGTTTCATAGTACAAAATAATCATTTTAATTGGTGAGCAATGCTTAAAACAAAACTCATTAGAGTGTATTATGTGCTTTCTGTAAAAACAAATTGATATGCAGAAGCATTTAAATGAGTTTGTGTTTTATGCCTCTCCCAAAGTGCCACTGTTACTTTGGGATATAGCCTTCTGTGTTGTATTTTCTGTGCTTACACAAGTGTGTTTGCGTATATGCACACTCTTTGTCTAATTTATGGAAGTGCATTAGGTTTTCATATGTTGACTGTTGAGTGGATTTATTTATTTATTTATCAATAAACACTGTTGGCTGCGCACTCTGTGCTTGGTTCTGGGTAATCAGAAAGGAGTAAAATAGGTGATGCTGCTTGCAGTTATAGAAATACTATATATACATATATATATAGTATTATATATATATATATATATATATATATATATATATATATATATATGCTACATCTTAAGGATCTAGGTTCACTTTGGTGTATTGGTGCATTCATGTAACAAATTTTAATTAATTTTATTACTCATTTTCTTTTCATCTTTTCTCCCCTGACCCCCTTCCCTATCTTAAAAATCTATCATCTGGTTTATGGATACCTTTTCATAAAAATACTCATTAGAAGGGCTGGGGAGATGGCTCAGTGGAATAAGCACTTCCCTGGCAAACACAAAGGTTTGAGTTCAATCCCCAGTCCTGCAAGAAACAAACAAAAAAAACCTCATAGAGCTTCTTGTATTTAATGACTACTAAATATATTGTGACTTAAGTAGTTTTTCTTCTTCCAGTAGACATCCAACATGATTCACATTTCCAGTCCTTTCTAAATTATAAGACAGGTTCTTGATAAGTTGCTTAGGCTGGGCTTGAACTTGTGATCCTCCTGTCTCAGCCACCCAGACTGCTGGGATTCCTGGTGTACACCTCTGTGACTAACATTTTTTGTTTAAAAAGAAAAAGGGCTTTCAGTTCTTACAGCATAACTACCTCATGTTAGTCATCTAGCTAGCTAGCTAGCTAGCTATTGCACATAGCAGTAAGAGTTTAAGAGTTTTGGGGAAATGAATGAATTGTAGTATATCCCTCAGTACATGGTGTTACTATTCCCCAAGTTGGCTGCTGGCAGGCTTATAAAGCTGATTCCTATGTCCTTTCATTCATTTTGATACAACCAGATACTTTAGTCTCATTGCACACTTTCCTTGCCCCAGCCCTGGAGGAAACAATTTTGCTGTGGAGACCTAGTCCTCAGGCACTGCCCTTTAGGGAGGTTTCCTTAGTTTTATGAAAAATCCTTGGGTCATCTCACTGTGCAGCAAGATGAGGGACACCCCTGATCCAGCAAGGTGTTTTTCCATCACTTAGGACTTGTGGTTCTGACTCCTTCATGGAAGTTTAGATTTTTATGAGCCTTGCCATGGTTGGAAACAGTGTGCAATGCGTGTCCCTGCTTCCACCCCAACAGAGTGAGTTCAGTACGTCTGCCCTGCCCTTCAAACTTCCTGCACAAGTGGTTCCTAGACAAAGGCCAGAACTTACCTGGATGCGGTGAATTAGTAGTGACTCCTGATGTTCTTCTCTGACTTTTATTAATTTTCATCCTACATGTCTGGCAGTATGGCCATAACCTACATGTCTTCAGGTTATGGCCATGTTCTCTGGCAATGCAGTATTTATGCATCTGATGAATATATTCCTTGAAAATAATATTAAACTATTTAAATTGTTTTATTCTGTCCTAGGAGGTGTGGGGTAGTAAAAAGACCTATGAGAATTTGAGTATTAGAAACTGACCCCAAAATTTTTATTTATGATATTATTTATTGTTATACACTGTGGTTGTTGAGTGTATTTGGCTAGTATAGTTTTCATGTTATAATACCGTAGGATGATGCCTCTAAAATATCAACCTGTGTCTTGTTTCTGAAGCTGAGTCATATCATGTGTTTTGGTTTTGTAATTTTATTTTCAGACAAATGAATGTCCTACGTATTATTTAGAAATAAGAGCAAGATAAGTCAGCATAGGGGGTTATTTCTGCTTAGTGTCAGAGAAGGTGACCTCTATCACCAACTACCTCCCAGTCCTTCCTGTACGTATTGTTAAACTTTTCTTGATATGTTGCTAGTGTGATTTAAAGGACTTTATGACACTAACTGTAACCTTCTTAGAAGCTTTAGGAAATATTGACCAGCCTTGCAGAGAGAAATTAGTAAAAGGATCCATTCTTCTAGTGTCAGGCAGGCCTTCATAGAAGTCCGGTGCAGAGATGTGATTCAAGAAAAATCTGATGATGAAAAAAAAAAAAAAGGAAAAAAATCTGATGATTTGGCTCCAGGTCCTGAATCTATTGGATTAACCTTTATCCAAGAATATATAACTCCTGGGCTGGCCAGATAGCTCAGTTGGCTAAAGTGTCTACATAGGTTGAGTGCAGCGGCCAGGGTTTGTATCCTCTGCATACTGTGCCAGCACCGCTCCTGGGGTGTGCTAAGACACCGCTCCTAGGCATGGTGGCATACACTTGTAATTCCAGCACTTGGGAGGCTGAAAACAGGAGAATCACTAGGAGTCCAATCTGTGTAGTAAGACCCTGTAGACCTTTACTAAAAACATAAAAAATAAAATGAGAATATGTAACTCCTGCTTTTGCCATTTATGCATTGTTTGTTAAGATATTGTACTCCATAGAGGATTTTTTAAAAATATGATCCTACATGTAACTGAGGTTTTATGGCTTGAGCTAACACTAGGTCTTCAGATATTATTTTAGGTTACTTTACTGGGGACTTTGGTGACATCTTTGGTTGTCTGTAAGTTTTCAGACATTTATCATTTTACTTCTTTCATGTTGAGATTTGTGTCTGCAAAATCCACTTTTGGTATAATATCTAGAAAATGGAAACAAAGATTTGCAGAACTTCATCTTAAGCAGGGGCTATATGTGGGGGCAGGAGTAGAAGATGATCTTGTCGTCTGGATTTTCTTTCCTAAAGTGAGGAATCTGTATCCTTTATGGTACAGAGTACTGTAATTGACTCACTTTTTGTGGCTCAAGAACATAGAGCAACAGTGCTACTCATGGTGCTAGAAGACCCACTGCTCTGGTCTTGTCTCATCAAGATCCAGTGGCATGTGACTGCATACAAAGGGATAAAGTCTTGTAGAAGATGTGATTGATTAAATATTGATTCTTCACTTCTGCCCCTTCCCTGTGTTCAGCTCTGTTCCTCCTTAGCGAGGTTCAGGCAGAGGAAAATGAAACAGAGAACTAGGCCACTGGCTTTTGAAAGATATTGATCGGGGAGCACATCAGATGGGTGCAAACACCTTCCCTTTGTCATGCTGAATGGGAACCTAAATATGCTTTGTGATCACCCCTGTAGAGACTTCTTTTCCCTGTGAGAAGATTAGAAAAGGAAAAGAATTCCCAAAAGCAGTACCCAAAAATCATTTCAGCATTTCTAACTGTGTTTCTTTGAAGTCATTGAGCCCTTTGGTTTTCTAGGCCAGGTGATGGCATGAGGGAGTGGTGCGAGGAGGTTAGCTGTGAGCAATAATCTTACAGCACCAAAGCCCATCTCAGTTCCTAGCCCCGGCATCTCTCCTTAATTTGAGCCTCCACTGCTGCATGACTGGTGTCTGTCTGGCTCTCTTTCTGTCCCTCTCCCTCTCTGTCTCTCCCCTCTGTCCTCTTCGCATCACGTATGTTCTTTCTCCCTACAGTGCACATCTGTGGTATGGCTGTGCTATGCACAGTTGCAGCTGTCCTTGAACCAGCCCTAAGCCTGCAGTCCCTGGTGGGCCATTCTGGATGATTGAGAAGCTGTGACCTTGAGTGTTCTCTGGTCAGATGAAGTGTGGCCCTGCCTTTTATCTTGATTTGCCTTGGGTTGGCTTTGTGTAAGCAGCCAGGGATCTTGTTAATGGACCCCTGGGACAGAGAAGAGGACAGAAGTGGATTTGTTGAACCCTGTGGGGCATTTGAAATGGTATCAAAAAGAGGTTGAAATCCAATTGGGCTTTACTTATCAGGCCTGATTTTCAATGTGTTGAAAGGGTGATGATTAGTAAGAAAATGGCCAGGATACTTTATCTTTTCTTTTGTACATTTGGGGAAAATGCCGTCTGCCTTGCTAGCATTAGAAGCAGACCATTCTTGTTTCTCTACCATACCACATCAGCTTTCATTAAAAATCAACAGCAGCAAATATAAAGCCTCATCCATGGAAACCGTTTAAGGCAACACTGCGCTCCAGTGCTTCAGGGGTGGGATTTTTTGCCTTCTGCACCAATGGAACTGTTTCTCATACCCATGCCTTTCTGACTGAGCAGCTTTTAAAAGACCAAGAAGCATTGCTCTGCTTTCTACTGCCTCTAGGAGACCAGGGCTGCTATGCCTCTAGCCATGTCCCAGAGATCATATTTGACACAAGTCAGCTTAATTTGCGTGCATGCCTAGGAAATGTCTCTTTAAAATCTTAATCTGGCAGAAGAACTGCATCTAAATATTTTGCTTTTCCCATCCAGGTGAGCGACGGAGGCGCCGATGCCAGGTGGCATTCAGCTACCTGCCCCAGAATGATGATGAACTTGAGCTGAAAGTTGGTGACATCATAGAGGTGGTAGGAGAGGTAAGCAAGTGGCCAGGCAGGGCAATGGCCATGTATGGCCATCAGACTTCCTTGGGTACCCAGTCATGAGGAACTATGGCAGCAGATGTATAGAACTAACATGGAAAGAGCCTCATTGCAGGGCAGGGCGTGCAGGTTAGTGGTAAAGCATGCCTAGGGTGTCATTGATGTTGGGTGTTAGAACTTGAAGAAATCCTAGAGATCATCTAGTTGAGTCTCCTGAGGAAATGGGTTCCAGTAGAGGAGTGCTATCAGACCAGTTGGGATCAGTCATGGGGCCATTTGAAATCATTGGGTAGCACAGCATACCAAGTATCTCTGAAATTCCAAGCCAGTGCCACCAACTTTCTCTTGTGTTTTAATGGATGGCTCTAACTGTCCAGAGTGACACAGATCCATTCCTCCAGTATGAAGTCAGTATTCACTGTCAGACAATGTACGTTTAAAAAGAAGGAAAAGAAATGACATTTGTTAGAAGGCCAAGTATGTGGCAGGTATGATGAAGTTACTTTTTTATACACAGTGCCAGGATGGAATACTAGGCAGTATCTACACCCACTGCCCTGTGATGAGGGTCTTTACATTTTAGCCCACTTATACATCTTGAGCACTTTATTGTACAGATGAGAAAAGAGCCTCAAGAGACCTTAGACAAGGCGGGGCTTAGGAGTAGAGTCAGGTCCACCTGAGTGGGGGCCTGTGTTCTTTCTCTAGTACCACTTTTCTTTGTCCTACTTTGTGCTCACTACCTGGAGCCAGCCCTGTCAGCAAAATGACCTCTGAAGCACTGGGTGGGTTTCTCAGGCTCCACCCCATCAGGCCAATGTGTTTCTAGTCCTCAGATTTCGAGCTTCATCATTTGTCCAGCTTTAACACTTATATCTGTATAAGAAGATACAGATTGCTTTTGTTTCTGGAATGCCTTTCAACTTTGCAGAAACTCACGGTTTATAGAAAAGGAAGGTGGGGCCAGTGAGATAGCTCAGCAGTCTAAGTGCCTGCTTAGGCAAGCACAGGGACCAGGGTTTGATCCCCAGTACCACAAGCTGCACCAGCCCCATCCCTGGCTGCGCTGAGCTGGCCACTGAGGCCACGCATGCTGGCGCTTGCCAGTACTGGTGAGGCTGAAACAAGAGGATCACTATGAGTCTGAGCTGCATAGTGAGACATTGTATCAAATACATAAAAAAGAAAAAGAAAAAAGGAAGATGGAAGTTGAGGAGGATTATAACCATCATGTGGGTGGAAATGGCAGGGTTAATGCTAAAAGTCAGATTTCTTGACTTTCATACAAACCTAATGTGATCCTGTGTGAGTTTTATTGAACTCATTAGCAAGTGATCTTTAAGATGGAAGGAAAGCTCCGAGAGAATTGTATAAAAGCAAAGCATGTCTAATGAGGGAAAGAAAAACTTGATTTAAATCACTAAGACACCAAACTTCATAATGTCCTACAGGGCAATAAGGTTAAGTTTTGAAGTCATCTTTTCTAGAGGACAAATCCTTTGCATTGCTATTGATCAAAGTTTATTTTTGTTGCTGTATGATATAAGAATCACTTGTATTATGTTCTGCCTCCTACCAGGTAACAGCTACACTAACACAATTGCTAAGTAGCCCTCAGGCATAGCAAATAAGGTGCTAAGAAAGATACATGTCCCTAGAAAAGCAACTAATGGGGTTCCCAGGGTGCTGCTGGTAGGGCATTCAGAAACCCCTTCTGCCTATTTCCAGGTTTGGATAATTTGTACTAATATGTCATTCACCTTTTTCTTTAATTCCTTGGTGTCAAGTGGGGCATGTAAGAAATATTTATTGAAAGTCGAATTAATGATAAATGGGCAGCATAGCAGAACATTTATTCCAAAGACAGAAAGGCAAGTTTCTTAACATGGTAACCATGGAAAAAATTCCAGAGAAAAAATAAACAGATGTGGCTAATATAAAAAAGTTAAAAATTTTGGGATAATTTGAAGCTTGTATAGCTAAAGAAAAAGAGCAAGAAAGAGGAAAAATTATAGTAAGTTACAACAAGAAGCATACATGTAACATATGAAGTATATTAGAAAGCTACTGGAACAATGATAAGTGATAAATCAGTTTGCCATAAATACAAATCCTCAGAGGGAAAACACTGAACTATGAGAAAATTTTCCATCCTGCTCTTAAAGAAGTACACATTAAAACAATACTGGGTTTCTACTTATGAAAATCTAGAAAGTATTTTGTGGTAAAGATTGTTGGTAAAGCTGAGAATAACTGGTGAATTTATACATCTGTATGATCATTATGTGAAGCTATTTAGCAAGCTATGTTAAGAGCTATAAAAATCTGAATAACACTCTTTGGCTTAGTATTTTCATTCCTAAGAATTTGTCTTCATCAAATGGTTAACAAAAGAAAAAATACATAGAAAATGTTTTAATTGTGACAGTGTTTGTGATAATGAAAACTAATCAAGGAAGGGAATTAAGTTGTATTATCCAACTAGAAGATTATGAAACCATTAAGTTAGTAAACACGGAGGCTTTTAAATATGTATTTATTGTGATAATTTGCATTATAATTATCTGTTATATTGCACTAAACTGAGAGCTTTTCAACAGCAGGAACCTGGTTTTTATCTATCTTTATATTCATGATACCTGGAATAGTGCCTGAAACCTAATATGTACTTTAACAAATGCTCACTGAGTAAGTAAATGAGTAAGTGGGAATATGAAAACAGGTTTTACAAAATAAATGAATAGATCGGAACACAAATTTGAATATAGTGGGATATAATTATGTAAAATATATCTAGGTGCATGTGATCAAAGACTAGAAGGGAATAAGAACTGAAAATGGTTCTGTTGCAGTAGATGCACTTTTCCTTTAATTGTGCAGGGACGTTTTAAAGAGAACACAATTCAAGACCAGGCCAATGATTTCCGTATTTCAGAGAATAATGTCTGTTTTTCTTGCCCATTGCATGCAAGGAAACAGGCCAGGTCGCTGAAGGAGAGGAGCTAGTGCGGGCCTGACTCTGCTCCCCGAGAGGACGGGAGCTCTGCCTTCCATCTGCACTGAAGCTCCTTTTCACTCACTGTTAGCTGGACACTAGGCTTCATTGTGGGCTTGCTACCACTGGGAAAGGGGGAAAGTAGCCATAGGATCTGTGTTCTGTATTGAAAATGTAAAGGCTAGCTTTTTTTTCACCTGTTTATTTTTTTTTATTAATTTTATTGAGAAAAAATAGCAATGAAACAGTTCCAAAACAAGTTAGTAGGAGAGTTACAAAAGTTAATACATTGCATATTGTTGTCTTCATAGTAGTCATTCAGAGGACAAGATGTAGACATGATATCTTGTCTAAACACAGTTGGTACAAACCTTTCTTCTCATTGATTAGCGACCTGTTTAAATTTCACTGCAGTGATACCAAGGATCCAAAGAGCAGCATAGACCAAGAAATAAGGTTAGCTTTTTAATCCACTTTTTAAAAAGAATTAATTGACTATTTCCAATTTATCTATAATATTGAACCATTGTCATGGTAATAATATAAGACTTGTCCTTTTCTCTGATTCTTTCAAAGAATGTAAATAAAATGAACAAAACTCTAAGTAAACCAAGACCTTTAAATCACAGGAAGGTAAGAATATATGAATAGCTTTGCAATACTATACAATCAATCAATTAATAAAATACAATATTGTATATGTGCATATTAGGTTTTATGTTTATTGGTTGATTAATAGGTTAATTTCTATAGTATTGCAAAGCTATACAAAGAAACCCTTATACAACTACACACTTTTTTTGGTCCTGGTAGACA
>PVKA01009457.1:0-47628 GCA_004027165.1 Ctenomys sociabilis | reverse complement strand
AAACAGTATCCATCTGTTGTAATATTTTAGTTTCAGCAATCACAGTACATATTTGTTTATCATTTATCAGCACTACATCATGCATGATACATGGTCAAAGCCTTTTCCCAAAATGAATTGTTGCTTTGAATGATCCTGTGTACATCCACAGTGCATGCTCTGCATTCCCCATTGGTTTCTTTACAGTGAATTGTTAACAATGTAAGTGAAGCTATTAGAGGATATAATCCTTCCAGAGTGCCCCCTTGCCACCCTGACTGTTTTTAATTTTCCTGTGCATAACTACTTAGGCAGCAGTTTTTCTTTTGACCTTCAAATTGTTGTCTTTATCCTTTTTACCACACTTTTTCTCTTCATACCCGTATATTTTTACACTATTTCAACAAGTGTGTGAAGCCAAATAGCAAATCCTGGGCTTAAGTAGGTTTGGGAAGAAACACTGGCTCTTGCTCTCCCTTCCAGCCTCTGGCTGTCAGCCTCAGGAGGGGAAGGGAAAACAAGGACAGCCCTGGAGTTGGCAGAGTGGAGATTACTCGGTAAAGTGTCTCACTGGTTCTGCCTCCCAGCTGGCCAGCAGTAGTTCTGTTGTAGGAAGACCATCATGGGGACCCTTGAGGAACTGGACAAACCATTTGATAGAAAAACACCAGCTTGGGGCTGCGGGGATGGCTCAGTGGAAGAAGCACTTCCCTGGCAAGCACAAGGGCCTGAGTTCAATCCCCGGTTCTGCCAAACAACAACAACAAAACATCAGCTTTTGAATCCCTTTTATTCCCATAATTTTATTGAAGAACAAATAGCAGTGAGACAGTTTCAAATCAAATTAGAACAGATTCAATAATCAATACATTACATATTGTTTTCATAGTGGTTTTTTGTTGTACAGGGTGCATATTAGAGCAGATGCCTCTATTCAATGAATTAAGAGAATGTCAGCTTGTGAATTCCTGGACTGATATTGTTAAAGAAGTCATTGTGAAGACATACTTAGGTAATGTGAGTCCAGAGTGGAGAGGACAGAGAAATGTAGGCAGTGTTCTAATTAAGGCATAGAGATGGCACATGGGCGAGGTTACCCGGAGAAGCAGCATTTGAGGCCTCTGGAGGTTTTTCTGTTTGGGCATGCATTGACACCAGCCACTTTGTTTTTTTCTGCCTGTGTTATGTGGAGGCTGGGAAAGTAGCTGCTCTTCTCCTATGTTGGTTGAGATTGGTCTTACGTAGTTTCACTCAGTGATGGCCCAAGAGATGTTTGTTTTCATGTGTTCTTTATGGTTGGTTTCTGAGGCATTACTTAGTGGTCCCCAGTCAGGCTGGCTGGAGACCAGAGCTGAAGTCTCCAGGTTAAGGCCTGACCTGGCTTTGTGCTTTGCAAAGATGATAACTTGCATGTTCAAAACAGTCTGCATCTTCCTTCTTGTGACCATAGAAGACTCACTCAGCTAAAATTACATAGGCCCTTCAAATTCTTTGAAACTTTCACTCAGTTAATCTGTATGGATATAGGTTGCAGCTCATCATTTCCTTTTTGCTCATGAGAAATCAAGTTCATTAAAAAGCTGATTGGAGGGCTAGGAAGATAGCTCAGTAGAATAAGTGCTTGCCTGGCAAGCGTAAGGTTCCGAGTTCAATCCCTGGTACCACCAAATATAAAAATAAAATATAATATAACTTTAAAAAAAGGGGACTAGGGAGTTAGCTCAGTAAAATAACCACTTGCCTGCCAAGCACAAGGTCCTGAGTTCAATCCCAGGTATCCCCCAAAATAATGCTGATTGGAAAAGGCCAGCTAAATAGCTCAGCTGATTAAAGGGCCTGCTTAGGCAGACACAAGGGTCAGGGGTTTGATCTTCAGGCCTGTTTTGCCCGCCCTGCCCCCTAGGGCACATTGAGATGGCCATTGAGACTGGGCATGGTGGTATGCCTATAATCTCAACACCTGGGAGGCTGTAAACAGGAGAATCACTAAGAGTCCCATCTACCTGGTGAGACCTTGTAGACCCTGTACTAAAAAAAAGTTATTAAGTAGTCAAACCTGCCTGGATACTTACCCATTAAAACATTGCCATGCTTTAGAAAATCTCTTACCCCTTTTTTAAAAGTCTAACATTCAGCAAAAAACTGCTTATTACAACTTAATTATCCAAAAAGCTCAGACTGTTCTATAGTTTTTCTCCATCACTTGGGTGTGAACACCTCTGAGTTCCCACTGTGTAAAATATTCATATTCAGGAGAGGTAAGCCATAGTTTGAAAGGAAGATTATTATATTTGAACCATTCATTAGGTCACAACCATATAAAAGTAATTTTTGTGAATTTAAATATACTTATAATAGATTTATATAGATTTTAAAAATATTTCAGAACTTACATTGTGCAAGAAACTCTGCTTATGGAGATTCAGAGATTGAACAGAATTGATATCTTCAAACAGAGTTGGTATTGTCAGGGAGAGCAAGATGTGTAGTCAGGAAGAGAACTAAAGCCCATGGTATTGCCAGATTAGCAAGTGATAGCACTGATGGATGAGCAGGGCATTGAAAGAGGACCACAGGGAAGGTGAAGACCTTGCTTCCTAGGATAGGTGCGATTCCAACTGGGTGCAGGAAAAGAGAACAGTGCTGTGTCCTAGACACTGGAGGGGGGAAGAGTGTTAGTACAGCTTTGCTCAGAAGCAGGGGGTGGCCTGTGAACTTTTGCAAAGTGTGGAGCATGGGAAGTGGATGATGTTGGATGCAATGACATGAAATTGAGGGGGAAAAAAGTACAAACAGAAGTTACAAAGGGACAACTCATTGGAATCCCTTCCTTGGGTGTTCACACATTCCCATAAGATTTAATTTTTTTACCCAAGAATAGTGATAGGACAAAACTTGAGAGTCTTGATTCATCATCGGAAAGGTCATTCCTCTGGCTTCATTCCATCTTTTGTTAATATTTTCAAGTTGGAATGATGGTAAGACCTTAGAATCATTTGGGAATTTAAGGGCTGTAAATTTAGCCTGTGGCTATTTTTAAAGATAAAACTATCAAGCACATAAAGGATGGTTTCAACAGTCTTATCAGAAGACACGTTCCATTCTCAAAATCATAGATGTTACAAACTTTGCTTAAGACTTTCATAGAAATTATACATGCTTTCTTAAATCATTTCCCTTTCATTTATAATGTTATCTTTTCAAGGCCTTCTCTGTTATGGAATAGGTTTGCTCTCAGAAGAATTAGGGGAGGGAGTAAAATCAGTTCCCTTTTGTGTACAGAATGTTTTGGCCCAGACAGAAAATGATGAACTATACAGGAATTGGGGGACAATAGTGACCCACATAATACTATTTTATGTTTGGCACTTAAAAGAACTAAAATGAAACTAATTTAGCTATTATGCTTTCAAGAAGCAGCCCTTGGGGATGAGAAGATAGCTCGGCAGTCTAAGCACCTGCCTGGCAAGCGCAACGACCCAGGTTCGATCCCCAGTACAGCATGCTGTGCTGGCCCTGGAACACCGGGTGTGCTGTGCCAGCTACCAAAGCCGAGCATGGTGGTATTGCACGCCTGTACTCCCAGTGGTGGGGAGGCTGAGATAGGAGGATCACTAAAAGTCCAAGCTGCGTAGCAAGACCCTGTAGCAAATAAATAAATACATAAATAAATAAAACTTTAAAAAAGGTAAGTAGCCCTCTTAAAATATTTATATTTCTATCAATTCTCCTGATAAAAAAGTGTGATTTCCATTAATTCTCCTGACAAAAGAATCTCTTCCCTGATAAAAGAGTGTAAATGTGATAAGAAGTAAAACTATGAAATAATTCATGTATAAAAAATAAGATAAGTAACCAGCTACACTCTTAATTTACTGATAAGAGACATCTGCTAAAATAATGTCTGTAAATATAATATCATGCATGCACCTTGTACGATACCAAAACATTATGAAAACAGTTTGCAATGTATTAATTTATCGAATCTGTCTTTTTAAGGTGTCTTGAAACTGTCTGATTGATATTTGTACTTCAATAAAATAAAGAAATAAAAAATGAATAAATAAATAAAAAATAAAAAATTTAAAAAAAGAAGTTCAACTATGTCTTACCATATTTTTATGTAGTCCTAGAAAAGATAGAACTAATCAAAGGGCCACACAGCCCTGGGTGTGGAAGGCTAGTAATACCTTTAGAGGAAGATTGACTGAGGAGGGATATAGCTAATTTTATTTATTTATTTATTTATTTATTTATTTATTTATTTATTTATTTATTTATTTATTTATTTATCCCGCTGGCCCAGGCTGCCTTAAGGGCAGGTCTGGTGTGGCATATGGTGCTAGGGATCGAACCATGGTCCCCTGTGCCTGACTGAGTTTACCCAAGCAGGCACTTTAGAAAAATGAGCTAACCAGCAAGCCCCAAGGGATACAGGTAATTTTAAGAGTGATGGAATCACCCTTGTTGATAAAAGTATGAGTTCCAATGGGTATTTATCAAAACTGACCAACTATCCTGTTAGAATCTGTACATTTGCATGTATTTTATCTCAAAAAGTTTTGAAAGATATCTTTTTCAGTGTTTAGAACATTTTCAAAACGCCTTCCTCTACCTTTCTTGGTAGGAGAAACAACTACTCTTTAAACTTTCATTTAATAATTTGTAGAAAATTTTGAGTAAAATTGATTTTAGGAATATTAAGTAGTGGACCTTAGAGTTTGATAGTGGATTTTCATTTATGGCCAGAATGATAACACTGCTCATGGAACAGTAAAGCTCCACTTCACTGGTCTGTATACCTCTGCTTCTCCCTTCCTTACCCCCAATTCAGTTTGTTCCAGTTTGCCATTGACTGGATTTTGGGAAGCAAAGTGGTCATTGAATGAAGAGTTGTACCTAAAACTACCATTAGGTAGACTTGAAGTTTGGTTAAACACCTTGTTTTCTTCTCAGTATAGTTGACAGGTAAAGTATTTCAAGGATGCTAAGTAGGAGCTGCTTCAAATAGGTAGATAGCCAGAGGAAAATGCATCATCTTTTCATTTCTAGACATCCTCTTTCCTACTTTGAAAATTTAGGTAATATTTGCACAGTGGGGTGTCGTGGGTTATTGCAATTGACACAGTTGTTTTCTCAGCTTCTAACAGGGCTGAGATCTAGAAACCACTTCCTTGCCCAGAACCTACTTAGATGCTGTTGATTGTGTAGGCACAGGAATTGGTTGGCCCTGGAATATAAACTGTATAAATGATTTTACTTGGCCTTTCTCAGATATGATCAGGTGGGAGCAGCCCTACTTCTGGATCTGGACCAAAGGCAGGGTTTACTCTTGGGGTACAGACATGAACCACAGAACTAACCAGGTTGGTCACAGTGGGCCTACAGAAGACTGTTTAGCACTGGGGATTGGTGGGGGTAGGGAAAGTGTGGGTGGCCTGTTTCCTTGTATTACTTTCCTTAGTTCATAAATTATAAGCCCTTGGTGGCATTCGTAATTCCTGCTTTAATACAAAGGGGTGTATTTTTTTCTGTCTTTAAATGGAGAAACATCAACATAGGCTAGCTTGATTTCTAAGCAGGAAGCATGTAGGCTCTGCATGTTCCTTGCTTTTGTTATAGAAGATGGCACTTTATCTGCTTTGCTAACAGTGACTCTGCTCCAAAGTACTGAGGTGTAGGACAAACACAGGGGGGATTGGTGGCACTGGGAGGGGCACACAGTCCTGGGTGTGGAAGGACTTAATTAAGGCCAGTGACCAATGTAGATAAACTCTTTGGTCCCTGTTCTTCCTCACAGGAAAAATAACAAACCCTTTTGTGGGGGAGTCAGGGTTTGATAGACCCCATTGGGAGATTTCTCACATAATTATTTTACTGTCATTCATTCATTCATTCATTCATTCATTCATTCATTCATTCATTCATTCAGTGTGAAGCATTGTGCTTTATTTTTGGAATGAATGAATGAATGAATGAGTGAGTGAATGAGTGAATGTCATCACTTGGGCTTTAGTGTCTTTCTCCTGATGCAAAGAATTGATCTAGAATATCTCTGAAAAGAGATAATGTGGAAATGAGGCTCATATTTCCTCATATCTCCAGGTTCAATCTTGAGACCAAAGCAGCATCTGTAGGAAAAAATAATACACAACAGCTCTCATTGCTCCCTGCAAAGGGCTCAGCTCACAGAGAAACAAGCCTTGTGCCCAGTATGCCTGTGATGGGAAATGTGTCCCTTAGGAAATGAACAGTGGTTTTATTGTCTGCCTCTCTACTTACTGTGTGGTTAATGATAGACCTTTGTCGTTTTCCCATAGGCCATTCCTCTCAGACTGTGCTGTGACAGTGATACAGGCATCTGGGCGTGTGGTGAGGTGAAGATGCCCCTGTTTTCCCAGCAGGCAGCCTGCTGATCCTACATATCAGGAGCGCTTCCCTGAGGGAATTGGGGCTGGGGCTGCTTATTACTAGGAACAGGAACATTTTAAACATCTTCACACTGAATGGCATGAAATTGGCCCAGCTGCCCTGCACAGCCAGCAATTATGGCTCAGATCACTCATTTGTGGTTCATGCCCTTGGCTTTCCCTTCCTGCCCTGTGATTGCTATGAGGAAGGGGGCATTTTATGGCTTCTTATTCAAGACTAGCATAAAGGACCCCATGATACAAATCCTATGACTTGATATTCAGGTTGATAGCAAATCTTCTTAACCATCTTAATCTTATAAAAATTTCCTTGAAAGAATAATGCATATTAGCTGAGTTGGCATAGAAATATGGAATGATTTCAATGGAAATGCTGTAAAATCCCATGAATTAGTTTTGAATAGTCACTGGGACAGTCATGCATGAATGCTGTTGTCTACATTCTTTCCCAAAGATTTTGAGGTCATGCAAATGTAATTGCCACTCTGTAAGTCTATCCTATGAGTACCCTAGCAGAAACTCTAAACACGTTCCTCTGGTTGTCTCTGTTCCACAGCTTTCTGGAACGGCTTGCATGCCCCCTCCCCTAATCATAGCTGTTGTGTCTACTTTTAAAAAATAAACTATAGGCTGACACTGACAAAGGATCTACAAAGTGCAGTACAGGGTTACAGGATAAATCCTGAGGGGACTTGACTGACTTTATCAGTTACAAAAGTTATGTTTCTTGTTATATAGGTCTTACTTTATCTTGGTCTTAACCATCCAGCAGAAAAGTATAAAAATGAGCTATATAAAGTGAAGCCATATTAATATGCTGAGCTGTAAATGGCTCTAGTCAACAACTTCTGTGGATAACGCACCACTATTGTGGACTTCTGGACTGTTTTGGAGTGTTTTGCTGAATTCAAGCACCTATAATAATTGAATGACAATAGAATACCCATCTTTGACAGGACTAAACAAAAAAAGGGATACAAAGGAAGGACCATTTTGTATTTGTATATACAGAATAGTTAGGATAGATAATGCAGCTACTTTCGCTTAATTCTGTGAGATGAAAGATTTGTACTAATAGTGTTTTGACAGGATATCCTGTCTGCTTCTTGTACTATGGATAGCCACTAGGAAGATAACAATGTAAAAAGTATTAATTATTAAAATTGTCCTATTAATCAGCTTTGAAACTGTCTCATTGATATTTGCCTCTCAATAAAATAAAATGAAATTAAAAAATGAACTAGCTTTTTTAAATTTATTTTTTCTCAAAGCCTTCCTTTATCACCCTAGATCTTTTTTTTTTAATGGAACCGAGGATTGAACTCAGGCCCTTGTGCTTGCCAGGCAAGCACTTATTCTACTGAGCTATCTCCCCAGCCCCATCACCCCAGATCTTAATGAGCTCTGTTTTGTATGATAAGTGTGGTTTGTGCTAAGACTGTTTACCTTACATTTTTAAATTTTTAATTAAAACTATTTTTGGTTTTCTATCTTGGTTGTTTGTTACCTTCCTCAGGAAAATCAAACACATTTCCTGATAGTTCTGTATCTCCAGCCCCTAGAGTAGAACCCTAATACATATACTGTACCTCTAACATGGATCAAGATCTTTCCTGAGTTTGCCAGCTATGACATATTGTATCGTCATTGTACAGGTGGGAAAAGTGGGGTTCATTTGGCAGGAAATATTGGAATAAGATCACTCCAGCTGCTGAATTTTAGGTAATATTTGAGCTAGGCTTTTGACTTTTAATTTCTTTGCTTGAATTATTTTAGCTCTTAAATTGTATTTATTGATTTGGGCTAGTAATATATGCACATAGTAAAAAAAAAAAAAAACTCAAATGTCCTAGCCTCTATTATTCCATATCACATTGGTAATTTAGTATGTGCTTGTTCTTAAAATGACCTTATTTATTTCCAGGAAGCCAACTTGCTATTTTAGCTTTTGCTGTTTGATTAGTGGCTATATCACAGAATTTTTTTTTAAATTTATTTTTTATTTTATTGAAGTATAATATCAATCAGACAGTTTTAAGACACCTTAACAAGACAGATTCGATAAATTAATACATTGCAAATTGTTTTCATACCATTTTGGTATCGTATAAGGTGCATACATGATATTATACTTACAGACATTATTATAGCAGATGTCTCTTATCAGTAAATTAAGAGTGTAACTGTTTACTTATTTTTATACCTGAATTATATCAAAAATTCAATAATTGTTTTCCTAGTGGATGACCATAGTACTAGAAGCCGACATAATATCCTGTCCAACCACCATCAGTGCAAATCTTGCCTCTCATAGGATTATGTAGAAGCACAGCGTTATCTATCCCAACTGTACTGTCTATACACACACATTATGATTTTTTCTTTCTATACCCCTTCCTTTGTCTACACCTGTCAAAGGTGGGCACTCCACTGTCACAAAATTTTGAAACTTTTAAAACCCGTTTTTCTCACTTGTCTCAGCTAATTGTTCACTGAAGGCCACCTCATACCTCAGGCGGTCTCAGTCCAAATCTGCTTTGACCATTGTCACTACCTCCCTGGTCCAGCCATCACTCCCCACCCAGGTGACTCAGTCTTGATGCCTTCCATACCTTCTTTCATCCCAGGGTCATTTAGAAACTGGGAAGTCACCTCATTTGGATTGACTTCTTATCCCATGGCTTCTTAACTGTTTTTGTTAAAACTATCAACACATTTTCCCAAACTGTGCTGGTAGTCTTGGAGAGCAACTCTCAGTTTTTAAGTAATGATTTTAAATGTATAAAGCAAAACATGGGATTGCAAAGGGAACTATTTATATTGAAGTAATTATCCAACTAATTTAAAATCAAATTTTGAAATAGTGATCTGTGTGTTCTTAGTAACACATTAAATAACAATGGTTTACCAGTAGACACAATGATTTATGTCACCATTTCAAAGTATCAGTAAATACAATGGATATTCTGAGATACCTCATAGCATCTATGATGTGACAGGAAAATATCTTTTATTTGTTTGGTGATAAGTTGCAAGTCCTTCTGATATGGGGCTGCATTAGTTACACGTTGATAATCAAACTAAATGCCAAATTTCTGTTAGAAGCTAATAGAAACGAAGTGTTAATTTTGGTCCATTTCTGTTTGATGATTCCGGGTTAACATCCACTCATCCTTGGTGAGACTCTTAAGAGTATGTGGCCTGTTTTCTGGTTACTCCACACCATACAAATGGGAGGCAGAACTGGGAATAGCTATGTCTAATCTGACCCTGTGTCTCTGTTCTCTTTGCATCTGTGCAGGTAGAGGAAGGATGGTGGGAAGGTGTTCTCAATGGGAAAACTGGAATGTTTCCATCCAACTTCATCAAGGAGCTGTCAGGGGAGTCGGATGAGCTTGGCATTTCCCAGGATGAACAACTGTCCAAGTCAAGTAAGGAAGCCCCACCCACTGAACAGGAAAGGAAGGGGGAAGACCATTGGGCTCTCCTCCACCCTTCCTTCTGTACTATATCATATGACAAGAGGCTGTGACAAAAGTTCATGTTTGCTCTACTACCTTAACCTGCTATGGTTTGGTAAGTTTACCGCTATAAGGGTGTGACCTGAAGCCATACATCCTATATATCACTGGATTAGTAACTGTGAGCCCCCAACTCTTATTGGTAGCTCATCAGCTGTTCCTCAATATGTTTCATATGTAAGTTCATAATTAATTGTTAAATGAACCAATGAGATTGTCAATATTTCTTAGCATCCTTTGAGGAGCTTGGAGAAATACAACAACAACAACAACAACAACAACAACAAAAACAAGTTGGTGATGAGAAGTGCTGTGCATAAGATAAGTGCATGCCACTTCTCCTCACAGTATGACAAGACAACTGAGCAGCCAGACACCGCCTTGTGTGAACATGTGTTTCCTTCTGTGATGGTGAGAAGGAACGAACTTCAGGTCTTTCTTTCCCCAGGGCCTGAAGGTCTCCCTCCAGTTTCTCTGCTGCCCTTCCCAGCTCACGGAGCAAAAGGTCAGGACCGGGAAGCTTTGTTCTCCCAGTCACTAACCCAACTTCCCATGTGGGCGTCTGTGTTTATCTTGTGCTGTGTTGAGCCAAGGTCATGGGTGTGAATGTTGCAGGAGGCTCAACTCTGTCAGTGGTGTGGCACTACCTGGTGTTGCTCACTTTCCTTCTTGTTGAGAGGAAGACAGCTCTCGGTCTTGCCAAGATAATTCTTAAATGTCTTCCTTTTCCACTTGGAAAGGTCTGACTTGAGTGATGTTCTTATGTTGGTTTGGTGTCTCTTTTATTTAACTAGTAGCATAGTTGGACAAATGCCTGGTTTAAAAGTAAAGCATTTAGAGAAGCACTCAGGCAACCTTCTTTGCTTAGTATCTCAGTTGTTCTGGATCATATGGCCTTCCATACAGAGCAACAGCTGCACTGGCTGGTTGCCTCATTGACTTAAGCAGTCCCTTTCCCTCTACTGCCAAATCAGGGGATGTTCTATTTTGAATTCCATTCCACCCTATGGTAAATAATAGGAAGAACTAGGAAGGGATTTTTGATGTCTTGCTACATTCTAACTTGGGGAAGGAGGCTTTCCCAATATCTTGGTCAGCTAATAAGAATGGTCCTGGTTGCTATTACTCTCCAAATCCACATTAGAATCTAGCTGCTCTGTTGTCTTCTTTTGTGCACTGGAGTAATGTCATAATTGATAATTAGGTCTCATAATAACAATTCTGTACCTCAGGGACATTGTGGATTAAATGGACTTTTTTGGATGGAGAACCAAATTGAATCATTATAACTTCATTTTCATGAGGAAATTCATCATGAATTTGAATGGCAATAAAATATATAAACCACCCACAGAAGATCCTCAATAAATGGTAGCTGTCATTGTTAAGATAAACTGTGAAGTTAAACTGTTGGGACATTACAGCTAGTGTTCAACTACTTTGCTCCCTCATTGATACTTTGGCTATGGCAGCATCATGTCTGTACTGGAAAGTTGCTTTGGGATTCCTCTACCGGTACAGAGAAAGAAACAAAGAGAAAGATTAACAACCTCATTGTGAGAGACTTGACCTCTTCCGGTCCTGTCCTCTTAGCTATGCTCTCAGGTTGAAAGGTCAAGATGAATGTCCCCTGTACTTTTAGAACTCATGAAACAAACTGTCCCCTAGCCATTGCAAGTTAATAATACATACAGCTGGCTGTGCCTGAACTCTTAGCTCAAAGCATGTAGTGCTAGAATTCTTGGTGCAGTAGCATTAAGAGACTAAATGGAATGGTCGTCCCAATCGTCCAGCCTCCCTTTATATGCCTCTAGCTCTTGTTCAATTAATAGCCTTCCATTTCAGGATAGAACAGCTCAGTAGTTTCCAAAGCCATGTTTAGTCCATGAAATCTGTCCACTGTTGAAATTTTGAGGTCCTTGGCGAGGCATGATCTACTAATGATGGCTGCTGATAAAAACAACATTGTTTTTGTAACTTTCTTGTACGTATAACTAAGGAAAAGAGGGACCCATTGCTGCATTTATCTTTATCCATTCATACATCTTTCTTCCTTATCTGCCTTTTTTCCTCCTCCCATTCTTCATTCAGTCTTTGCTGAGCTCCTGTTGTTATTGAGACACTGTCCAAAGCACTGAAGATACAGAGTCTAATCAGGCAGGCTGTTGCCCTTGAGTCAGCTCATTGCAATGAAAAGGTACACACAAATTCCTAGAAGCTCAGAAAACTGCTTTCATCTGAGGAAGGTTGGGTACAAAGACAGAATCCAGTGTCATTGCCATGTGGGGGTGGAAACAGTCACAAAGGGCTTCAAGAAGAGAAGGTTTGAGAATAATGTCACTGTAACCTGCCAAATTGAAGTTATCCCTTGAAAGAGAAAAATGGACAAGATTTTCAGTAGTCATTTATACCCTGGATTTGCTCCAGCATCTATATGTTAAAGTTTATATAATCAGCTGGGCCAGGTGGTACATGCTTGTAATCCCAGCACTCAGGATACTGAGGCAATAGGATCACTGCAAGTTCAAGACCAGCCTGGACTATAAAGTGAGCTCAAGGCCAGCCTGAACTGCACAGCAAGACCCTGTCTCAAAAAAAAGACCAAAACAAAAAATAAACTGTACATAATTATATCATCCTCAGAATTTTTTTCAGTACCTGGGATTGAACTCAGGACCCTGTGCTTGCTAGGCAAGCACTTATACTACTGAGCCATCTCCCCCAGGCCCCATTCTCAGAAATTATGTATACTGGTAGGATGTGTCTAAGTAGAAAAAACCCTTGCTTTAGAATAAATCTGCTTATTTTTTACTGCTGGAGAATAGTTTTAATAGTTCCAATGTACTTTAAATTTGTTTTGAAATTAAATATCCACAAGAAGTTGTAAAAATAAACCCAAAATTATATGGCGATGACCCATGTACATTTTACTTAGCTTATCTCAGTGATAATATCTCATAATTACAATAAATGCATATTTACTTTTGTCTTAAAGCTGAAAGTACAGAATATAGCTAATGTTCAAAAGATATCTAGTGTTTTCAGATATAAGCAAAAATTTGCTTACCTTTTTTAGACTAGACCATTTAATAGTCTTTGTAAAATGTCATTAGGTTTTCTAAAGAATGTTTAGTTAATATGTAACCCTGGGGTCAAGTTAAATTCTAATATTTGTACCATATTTGTAAATTTTAGAGATCATAGTGACATCATATAAACAGCTTTTAATATCAATGCTACCAGATATTAGAGTGAGTTTTTTTTCAAGACAGGTAAAATCTGTATCCTACTATGCAGAGAATCTTGTGTACAGTGAGTCCTCGTGCATCTCTTTGTTACACACATACACACACACCCCTACTTTTTCTTTTTTTGTACCAGAGATTGAACTCAGTACCTTGCTTATGCTGCTGAACTATATTCCTGGCTTATTCCCATACTTCTTATTTTGTTTTTTTATACTTCACATTTTTATTTTAGTACTTGAGGTAGTTATTGAATTTTGTATACTGGTGGATTAATGTGGTAGAAAAAATACTGACATTTTTATGAAGAAATGTGTCATGACTGCTTGGCACATAATAGATATTTAATAAGTGCTTAATTAGTTCTTTATTACTCTGAGACATTTTAATCTTTGAATGACACTATAAAATTTCTGGAACTTGGTGTTTTTTCTTACTCTGAAGTATTTTTAATATATAGAAGTTGGTTATGGAAACTTCTAAACCTTCTTACATCTTTGCTCAGGTTAATACAGTCTATCAAGGAAAGAATTCCAACAGTTACATTGTTTGACAGTTTGATTTAAACATGCTACCTCTAAGAAAATTGATAGTTATATAGAAATGTCTTGCTACATATTTATTTATTTATTTATTTATTTTATTTTATTTTATTTATTTATTTATTTTTTTGTCTTTTTGAGACAGGGTCTCACTATGCAGTTCAGGCTGGCCTTAAGCTCACTTTGTAGCTCAGGCTGGTCTCGAACTCACAACAATCCTCCTGCCTCAGCCTCCCGAGTGCTGGGATTACAGGCATGCGCCACCACGCCCGGCTTGCTACATATTTAAATTCAAAAAATATTTACCATCTACAGAACTTACAGAACCTTAAAGGTAGTTTCTCAAAAATTTTTTAAAAAGTGTTTATTATAGAGCATTTCTAACCTGCAAAAGTAAGAATAGTATAATAACCAGGTATGGTGGTGCCTCCCTATAGTCCTATCACTCAGGAAGCTGAGCCAGGAGGATCAGCATGAGTTCAAGGCCAGCCTGAACATACAATGAACCCCTATGTACTAATCATCCAGCTGTAGCAGCTTATCACCCTCTGGCAATTCTGGTGAACCTATGGCACACATGTTGTTTGTTTTCCTTTTAAGACAAAAACAGTTCATGCATGATATGTTTATTTGTTTTTTTTCAGTTTACGCACTCATCTCTAAAAGTTTCACCATCCCTGCCCTATGGTTAATTTATTCAAATTTTAGCCTTGTGCATTCTTCTCCTATATTATCTTGTAGGGAAATCCAGATGTTATATAACTAAACACATAAATATTTCAGTGTGTCAGTAAAATGGTATCTTAAAATACCGTTATTGCCTGAAGACATAATTGTGGCAATTCTTTAAAATAATTAAATATAGGATGAATATTCACTTTTCCCTAACAGTTTTTTCTCCTGGAATGCAATTTATTAGTGTGAATCTGGATCCAAATAAGGTATATACTTGTGATTATATGAATTGTCTCTGGTTTCTTTGAATTTATAGCTTTCTCCTTCTTACCACCTTTCATCCATGGAATTTTTCTGAAGAAGCTAATCATTGTTCATTAGTTCCTTACCATCTAGCCTATGCTGTTTTGATCTCAATTGTGTCATTTAATCTGCATTCATATGCATTAATAATTCGGTCCAGAGACTTGAATGGGTTAACATCTAAGAAATACACACACAACCACATTCATATATTTTTGTAAATCTTCCTGGGTGCTGATGGATAATCCCGCTGATGTTTACAATGTCTGGCTGTATTTCCTTTTGAGTGTTAGTGACCATTGATGATATCACTTGAACCTGCTCACTCAGGGATTACAAAGTAACATAAGCCAGGGGACTGGGGAGATGGCTCAGTGGAATAAGTGCTTCCCTGGCAAGCACAAGAGCATGAGTTCAATCCCCAGTTCCGCCAAAAAGAAAAAAAAAAAAAAAAAAAAAAAAAAAAAAAAAAAAAAAAAAAAAAAAAAAAAAAAAAAAAAAAAAAAAAAAAAAAAAAAAAAAAAAAAAAAAAAAAAAAAAAAAAAAAAAAAGAAAACAAAGTAACATAAGCCAATATAAAAAAAAAAAAAAATAAGTGCATACCAGATCAATAGTCACCTCCTCAAAATAGGTGCCTAGTATATCAAGTAAAATGGAAATATTTAAGTGTTTATGTTAGTAGTGCAGGCCATGTTAGGGAAAGAGAAGAATTCAAAAATCATTCCAACTTTTGTCAGATAACAACATTAAGGCTCAGTATAATTAAGTCTCCCATGTGGCCTGGCTTAAGATTGAGAAGTTCAAAGTATCCACACTTCTGCATACTTGCCTCTGCTACAGAAACAGGTCATCTTTTTTTTTTTAACTTTTATTTTTGTGGTACTGAGGATTGAACTCAGGACCTTGCGCTTGCCAGGCAAGTGCTTATTCTACTGAGCTATCTCCCCTGCCCTTAACAGGTCATCTTTTACTGAATAACTGGCACATTTCAAGCCTGGTTAAAGTTGAGCATATATTTATGATTAGACATCATAATTAATTAATTGCCTTTTTCATTCCTAATAATGCACATGCTACTTCTGACTAATATGAAATAGAGGTAACCACTGAATGTTATAATCACAGACTGTCCTGTGTCTACATAAGATTTATTTGGTTTTAAGTGTCAAACATCTAGATATGAACTTGCCAAATTTTAATTTCTCAGGTAGATTGCCTCACATTTAAGATATAAATGTGCCTCCCATTTTTAACGTGTTTTTGGTATTACTTAATAGTAAGTTTTTGTAAAACTAAAAATATTTCTGTGTTTTTAAAAAAATCATATGCTACAGGAATATTCTGTCTAAAATCTCCGAAGGGAGAAAGTTTACATTTTCTTTCTATAACTGGTAATAACCATAGGCTTTCAGTTTTAATTTAATTTCTGATTTTTCAAATTCCTTATATTAAAACTTTTAGGTTCTGATAAGTTAGTGACATATCAAGCTAAAACAAAGATGAAGATGGCCCTGCCCCCAGGATGTGCTGAGACTGCGATTGAGACTGGGTGTGGTAGCACAAGCTGTAATCCCAGCACTTGGGAGGCTGAAAACAGGAGGATCACTACGAGTCTGGTCTATGTAGTGAGACCCTGTAGACCATGTACTAAACACATTTTTAAAAAGGCAAACCACTACCATATATAAAAATATTTTCATCAGTTACAAAAATTGATTTTATCACTGTCCCTTGCCTATGAAAACAAAAATGGGGTAGAGAAATCCCATTCTGACATCATCAGACCCTTTTCTTTTTAGTATTTAATGACATTTGTTTTGTGATTGATGAATTATTTATCATCAATGTAGGTCAATCAGAAAATTGATAAAACAGAGTTTCAGGAAAAGTTATGTTTGAATTTTTAAATTCTTCCTGCAATAATGTTTGCTGTTTTCATATACTAATATTATTTAATAGTGACAGTAAACTATTTATCCAGCAAGATAAATACCACTCATATTTAGAATGATCTTTTCAGTTGCCTGTCTCTTGCTATTGAGATAAAAAGTCTGTGCATCCTCAGCCAGCCTAGGCACCAGTTCAGATGGCCTTGCTGCCAGTGGACAGGGAGATCTTGTAGACAGGCTCAACCATTCAGGGAATCAGGGCTGTGATCTGCCACAGAGACTGTGAGACTTGATGTGTGGAAGAACACATGGAAGTTCTGTTGTGCTTGGGGGAACATTGCCAAAATAATTTGTTTTTCCCACTATGCTTACTTTCTTTGACATGAAAAGGACTGCTGCTGTTAGATTTCAGAGGGTTTGGCTCACAAAGGGGCTATGGTCTTTAGGTGTAGTGCTGACTTACTTAGTGAAGTTAAGTAGAGTGAAATTTGCTCATATAAAAACTAACCAATATTAAGTTGCTCTGCTTTTAAAAAAATGCATTCGTCCATGTGTACAGTACATAATGATTACATTCATCCTAGGAAGTAGGTACATGTACATAAGGCATCTTCATTCTTGTTTTAATCCCCTACACTGCTCCTCCTCCATATCTTGATCCTCTTCCCATTTGAGAAAGATATGCCTTCCTACTTCCTATTATATATTTTTCTCTTTATTTATATTTTGGTTTTCACATATAAGAAAAACCATGTAATATTTAAGTTTGTGTGTCTGATTTATTTCACTTAACATTATGGTCTTGCTATGCTTTTGTCATCAGGGTTTTCAAGAGTTGTAAGTCTAACAAGAATATTTAAAACATTTTGCCGTTTCTCCAGATAGCCAGTGACTTGAATGCCTATGTTTCTGCTGTAATTGGTTGCAGCACATCTGTCAAGGAGGACAAACTTCAAATTAAGGCTATACTACCATGGATAGTCTATGGAACACAGAAATTGGAAATGTTTCACACTGTTTCAATTGCTGGGTTGATCATTCCCTATTCCCTTCCTATGTTAGAAGCCTATGTTAGGCTGACAGTATGATTTCTACCAACTTACCCTTTTAATAGTACTGTGGTTTGAATGTAGGGCCTTCATATAGATCTACATCTTCCCAAATTTTAAATGTTTTTTAGACAGGATCTCACTAAGTCTCTAAGTTGCCCAGGGTGGGCTCAAATTTAGAATCTTACACCTAAGTCTCCTAGCGTCCTGGGATTACAGACATGCACCACCATACCTGGCTTGGGTTTCTCATTTTTATTTGGAGATAAGTTGTACTCCCCTCTCACTTCCATTGTCCTTAGAAACGTAGCCTACCTTTTTCACCCTTTATACCTATTATGAAGCTGTATGACTGGTCTATAGTTTGAGTATTTAATTCATAAGCCCCAATATAATTTATTTCCCTAAAAATGCATTTATTTATTGCATTTACCTTTGCAAATGATTTTATCTGCTAGTGGTGCTTTCTGTATGGCCTGTATGTATTTATGTTTGTTGGTGAGTGGGTGGGTATTAACAAACTCAAAATGGGGCAATGTGTGTGTATTCTGTGTACTTGTGTATTGAGAGATACTTGAGCTTTAGCTATGTGTTCATTCTTAAGAGATTGATAACTTCTTGTAACAAAAATATTGTAACACTTTTGACATTGGGTGAGTCCTATGTCCTCATGCTTAAGTATAGTCTCATGACTTATATGGCAAAACCTCAATTAAGATATTTCAAGAAATATGTAGGGCTTTCTGGTATCCTCCAGACAAAGCAGAAACTTCCTTAACTTGATATGGATGCCACTACTGCTTTCAAATCTCATTGGCAAAACTTCACCTCTAGTATATTATTTATTTTTATGGTGCTGGGGATCCACCCCAGTGCTTCATGTATGCTAGGCAAGGGTATTGCCACTGAACTATGCCCCCAGCCCTAAAAATCTTTTAAACAGAATTCTGTGTCTTGTTTACAATTTTGGGGGAAATTAGTTTCCATCACATGGAGGCCTGTTGTAGCAGATAAAGGGTAACAGGCCTACATCGTATTATGTTATATTTAGGTTATGCTTTCCAAAGAGAAGATGGCGCTACACAGTTGAGTTAATGGAGAGGTCAATAAGTTAATTGAGGTTTTCCTATTCTTCTGTTACAGTATTGAAATGGCTTCCAGGTTTTAAATTGGGACAATATACATGCCAGTCATTTACAGAGAGAAATCTCAATTCTGGGTGCTCTTTGCCATCGTGGCTGCATGGGGACTTTGGGCTCATTCTGTAACATTCTTAAATTCTACCTAATGGTCTCTAATTATTTTTGTGGATGAAGCTCTTGCAGTGGATTTATTGAAGGCAAGTCCAGTTAAAGACTCTTCCTCTTCCTTCTTTTGCCATCATTTGCTTTCCCTTTCCCCTCTCTTGTTTTTCTCTCCCCTTCTCTTCTCTCATTCACTGTCAGGAAAGACTACCTTTGAAGGGACAATTCTGTACCGAGCTGCACCGGGAAAGACGGAGGGCCACAGACGCTATTACAGTGAGTGACCTTAACAGCAGGAAGCAATTGTAAAGATAAGATCTGGGTACATGTATTTTTTGATGCAGCTGCCCTTTCCTGAGCTGCCCATGCTTATGCCAAATGTCTATGTGAATTTCTGACCCAAGGACATGGACTTATTTACCTATGATAAGTGTCATCTCCTTGGTGTGTGCTACAAGAGCATTCCCACCACCAGCCCCTGGCGCTTTCTTGTTTGCTTTCTGCCTCTACCATGTATGTGACATGCGTGCATGAGCCATGCGTGCCCAGAAGAGAAAAGTAGCGTTTGTCATGGCACTTGTATTTGTACCAGTATCTGTGGGCTTATGGGGTGGTGGAAGATGGCTTCCAGCAGAGACATCAACATCTCATGGTTATTGCTTTTTCTGAGTAGGTCATTGGGAATCAGTAAACCATTTTGCCATTGCGTGGTTTAAATAAATAAGATTTTGGCTTGAAAGACCATGCCAGAAATGGTATTTTGCTTTGCTCATTCAGCTAATCACCACACGGCAGACTTCTTTTGGTAGAACCAGTGTGTAGCCTTTTGTGTTATGAAATAAGGCTGCCAAAAGTCAAGGGTAAAGAGATGGATAAATTAATTCCATGATGCCCTTAGAACAGTTCCTACTAAATAGCAAGCAGGAATTTACATGTGTGCTAAATTAAAAACAATTAAGAATGCCCCTGATCAGGTCTGGAAAAGTAGGATACATTACACAAAAGTAGACCGTTATCGAGCTAATTTGAGACATTTCTTTTAAACTTTAAAGGAAGAGCATCCACGTTAGTGTGCCAATACACACTTACACATGTACACGTACATGATGAAAGAGAAGGTTCAGACATGAACACCAAAACCATGCTTCTCAAATTGTCAGGGTGAAGTTTATCTTTGTTTCTATTATACCATGGACAGACTCATGGTTCTTCTGCTTATTACAGCGCAGTGTTCTGCCTGCACTTCACCAAGGGAGTTTAACAGTAACTGGACTGGCCCGTGCATTGTTGACCTAGATGCATCTGCAGACCTCATGTCTAGAGGTCTCACCAGTGCAAAAGTCATTTTCAATCATGCAAACTTTTTACATTCATCTCATCATACATTAGTGAAATGCCCTTCACAAGCTGACCTTAGTCCACCCTCCACTCCCTGGCTTGCACTGCCCCAAAGTGTCATCTGAGTGGCCTCTAAGTACGACATGGAACCATTTTACAGGGCGTTGTGTATAATGGACATCGGTAGAAAAAGACAGGACCAAACAGATGGGAAATTGAAATTACTTTTCTTCCCTTCCAAAGGAAAAGGAACTCAATTTTGAAGTTTTTCACTATTGCATATATTTAGCTATTTTATTTCACAACAAAATGATCAGGCAATCAGAATTTCTGGAAGAAAAATCTGCCGTGTGTTTCCTTCCCAGGTCATGCTTGTGAAGTTCAGTGACCGTGTAGTCTCTCTTTGTATAATGTAGGGTGTTTCTTACAGTGGTTAATATAAAGTTATTAAGATAAGCCTCAAGGCAGCAAAACCCTAAACCTGGAACCTCAGTAAATTTAGGATGGCATTGGTTGAAAATATTATGGTTCTAGCTGTGGAAAATGAAAGATGAACCCTTTGAATTGTTTTTTCTAAAGAACTAAAATGTATCTCACTAATCTATTTGCCCTGCTGCCTTCTGGTGGTGATGGTAAAGGGTGGTGGTGATGGGGCTAGTGGTAGGAGAAGGAGGAGGAGGGAGGGGGATGGTGATAGTTTCTTTCCACTAACCATTTTTTAAAATTCACTCTCAAATGGTTCTTTCCAAACCAGAAAAGAATATATGAGCCACTTACTGCATAGAAAGAATACAGCAAAATGAGGTCATGTTAAAGGGAAATGACACAACATTTAGACTCCAAAATTAAATCTTCAGCAGAAATAGTTCCAAAAACATTGGACAGATAAACACATGGGTGGATAGCTAGTCTGGGTCCTTCTCCATGTTTGCACACTGAAATCTCCTTCTGGGAGCTGCAGCTGACCCCCTGGTTGTAGGCTGCTCTTCATTGTTCTGTCCTCTGTTTTTGCTCACAAATGCTGTTCTTTAGTTAATTAAAATGTGCCCTAGGGACCTTCCTCCTCCCCCACCTTTTTGGCTTAGAAATCCGCTTTTATGGAAAATAGCAATAGCAACAAAGAAAACTATTGTTTTAAGGATTTGATTTTGAAACTTGCTAGCAATTTATACTGATCTTTGTATATTTTATCTGTTTTCATTTAACAGTTTTTTTTTTTCCTGCACTGAGGCTTCAGATATAAGTGACTTCAGCATTTTGTGATATTTTATGAGTAATTGTTCCGTGAATCATTCTTACAGACTCAGAGGTCCCCGACCTGTAGGAAGATAATGCATGACTGGCTAATAGAGAGCAAAATTTGATTATGTACTTTCATCCCAAGAACATCATTGTGATCAGGAGATAGGCTGTAAATGGTCAGGAACTGCCCTACACATCCAGAGGCTTCAGGAGATAGTTTAATGGAGCAGTTCAATATTCCATAAAATGTCCTTTGAATCCTGCCCTTTGATGACATAAGTGATGTACTGACCATCAAAGGAAGAATGTATACCTAGAAATTAACTGGACATGAATAGGATCTTCCTTTTAGGAGTATGATTCTAGACAGAGCCTGGGGGTAAAAATAATCTGGGGAGGTAAGTGTCCATATTTTCTTATTGATAATTATTTTATGCCTGCCAACACACACCAAAAGAGAGCAAAAGGAAGAGTGTTCTTTCCTCACCATTTTTTTGAAGAGGGATCAACTTTCGAAAGATGATGGTGTTAAAATGGGGAAGAAGAGCCATAACATTGGAGGATTGTGGTCTCTGGGAGGGCAGCGTTCATTCCCTCTTTAAAAAAAAAAAAACAGCACCGCCATCTTGATAGAAAAACTGTACTACTGTCAAGTTTGGTTTAGTGCATTCCTAGAGAAACATGTCTGCATGCATATATTCCTTGATGCATATATGCCATCCAAGGGGATTTAATTCTTTGGCAGTCATAATTGTGTGTGGTTTCTTTAATTGCTAATTTGTTTAAATTGCTTTTAGCTTTACAGTTTCCCTTTAGGAAATGTTACTTTCAGTGCTAATTGCTAATTGACATGAGTCAGAGTGATTGGAGGTACAGTATGTGGTCCTGACTGGGTGGGGAGGTGAAGAAGGGGTGGGGAGGGTTACCATTGCACAGTCTATGGTAAACAAATTTGGATGGGAACCATGCTCTGGCTGCAAAGGGGCCAAGTGTCATATGTACAGAGATCTTTAATTAGATTTTTCTGAAAAGTTGTTTTGACTCCCTGGTAAAACTAAAGGCCGGGGTGAGGAGATCAAATAAAACTATAGGGGCTAGCCAAACTCAACATAGTGAATGCACCAAATACCAGAGCCCAGTGCAAGTTATCTTCTATCCAGTAATACATTCAGAGGTGGTCCCTGGCTAGCTGTGAAGTTTTTCAGGGATCTGGCTGATTTCTGAGTTGTTTTTCTCCATGTCCCCTCTTGACAGGCTTAAGGGAGACCACAGGCTCCGAGAGTGATGGGGGTGATTCAAGCAGTACCAAGTCTGAAGGTGCCAATGGGACAGTGGCAACTGCAGCCATCCAGCCCAAGAAAGTTAAGGGAGTGGGCTTTGGAGATATTTTCAAAGACAAGCCAATCAAACTAAGACCAAGGTCAATTGAAGTAGAAAATGATTTTCTGCCAGTAGAAAAGGTATGTTCAACAGTTTGTGTTTTATTTTAACTTAATGTGAAATATGAAAAAGTACATTGTGGGGTTTGGCATCAGGGACTTCTGGTTCCATTCTTGGGGTTTTCCTATGTCCTCGTGTACTTTCCAGCTGTTTGCCCTTTCTCCTTTTAGGCCCTCCCTCTGTGTGGGAATGTTTTCCTTGAGAGGCTCATGCTCTAGTTTTGTTGCTTTATTTCTTATCGCTCTCTTCTTGTGTTAGTGTGCTTTCTATCACTAAAACAAATTACCTGCGATATTTCTTTTGAAGTTTTTATTTTATTCATACAGACTTGGAGTACATAATGATTACATTCCTTGGGAGGAGTTGGTACATGTACATAATACATGTAAATTCTTTTTCATTCTCTTCCCCTTGCTTCCTTCCCTGAGGTAATCAGCTTATAAAGACAAAAAGGTTATTTTGGCTTACAGTTTGAGGGAGGTGTCAGTTCACTACTGGTTAGTCCTATAGCTTTAGGTTATGATGGTAGTGCATAGAGGAGCAAGACTTGTGTACTCATGAGCTAGAGAGCAAAGAGAGAGAGGACAAGAGAAGGCTCCTTACAGTCTCCTTCATCAGCATGCTCCTGATGAGCTAAGGACGTTCCACACACTCATAGTCCTCAAAGGCTATGAGTTGGTACCACTTCCCACTGGTACCAACCTTGGAACCAGGAGTTTAATACATGAGCCTTTAGAAGGCATTTAAGATTCTAGCTGTAGCACCTCTCCAGGGAATATTTCTGAGGATGACTTTTCAGACAGCCTAGCAGTTCTCCATCGCCTACCTCAAAACCCCCTTATATCGGGACCAACCTAAATACATGACCCTGATGTTTTTTATTTTTTTATTTATGGATTTATTTATTTATTGTCTTTTTGAGACAGAGTCTCACTATGCAGTTCAGACTGGCCTTAAGCTCACTTTGTAGCTCAGGCTGGTCTTGAACTCACAACAATCCTCCTGCCTCAGCCTCCCAAGTGCTGGGATTACAGGCATGGGCCACCACACCTGGGTCCTGATGCTTTTTAGACCCAACAATCTCACCTGACTCCATACATTTCTCTGATATTTTGTGGTTGGCTATGTGAACTGTGGTTGTGCAGTAGAAAAACAAGAGTTGTGCATTTTTTTTAAAGAATTAGGTGCCGATGATTTCAGACTGCTGAAAGGAAGTCTCCTGCATGTGTGAATGATGGAGACAGCCTGCCCTGTGACTCCCTGGGTTGTTCCCATCAGGAAGCTGGCTGTTTTCTTCTGACTCTAGTTCTGGATTGGCAAAAGAGAGACACTGTGTTGCTGCTGAGTATGCGGTTGCCATGGCAACACACTCAGAGCCATTGCAGCTTGTGGCTGTCCATGACGTCTACTGTGGTACACTTCTAAGCATCACAGCCTTGCTTAAGGAGTTGATAAATTCTATGGAATTTTCCAAATTATAATAGGCTACACTCGTGCTGTGCTTCAGGAATTTTTGTAATTTGATTTAGTGCTGAAATTTTTGTTTGATGTTTGGGCCAGCAGGTTTGGGGGATGGGATATTGGCAGTCTCTCATACCAGTTTATCAGTGGCTTCTAAATGTTTTTCATTTTTCATAAGATGAAAGATTAAAGGTTGCATCATCTTCTGTAGCTGTAGACTTCCACCCTTCCCTGGCCCTATCAAATTGCCCACCCAGTATCATCATTTATTAGAAACAGATTGGGGAAAGAGAACTTTCTGGATATTCATTTTATTCCCTTATAGATGAATAAGGTAATGGGGGAAAATATCCAGAAATTAAAGACTGTTTTTTTGAACTTCTGCTTTGTTGAAGCTTCTCTGAGCCAGCATTGTTTCTTTGAATAACCCATATAGGATATTTTTCAGAGTCTAAAAATTGTCTAGATGGTATCCTGGCTTGTGACCTCACTTCTGCTTCATGTAGTCACATTCAGATTCCTGTAAGCCTATACAAAAGAACATGTTCACATCTTGGGAAGAAACAACAAATGAAGCTTTTCTCCATTTTATTCAGGTGTTGGAAATGAATATGACCATTGACTCAATCAACAAACAGCTTTGTAGGAGGATAGTGTGTGTGTATAACTTTAAAAGTTGCTATTAATATTTGTTTTAACTGCCAATAATGAGTTATTCATAACAACATCTGTGTCAAATATAATACTCTCATTTGTGTGTTTATTTTTTAGGTGAGATTTACTGTGTTCCCAAAATAGGTCTTGCACTTCTAGTCGCAAGCAGTCCTTCTGCCTGAGCCTCCCAAATGCTAGGACTATTGGCCTGTGCTCTATGCCCAGATATTCCCAAGTTTATACCTTAGCACACCTTTTCCTTGAACCGCAGAGTTGTTTAATTTCCTACTTCAGTGTCTCCACCTGGATATCTTAACTCCACATCAGTTTGTCCAAGCCTAAGATTCTCAGCCTGCCCACCTCCACCCACAGCTTTCCCTGTCTCAGTTAAAGGCGGTATCATTACCTTCCCACTGCTCAGGACAAATACTCTGGGATTGAACCTGATTGGTCTATCAGGATCAGTCAGGAAACCCTGTGTGCCAGCATCTACCTAGCCACGTCTCATCACTGCCATTGTTCCCTAATAGAGCTTCTTGCTTCTCCCCACTGATGTATGCCATGTGCTCAGAACAGTGCATGGCACACAAGTAGGTGCTTGTGAGTATTTTTCAAATAATCAATATTAAAATCTGTATTAACATAGGTCTTTAGAACTTACCAGCACCTATAGAATGAATGGACAGGGTAGAAAACTAATAGTTTCACAGTTGAAAGCATGGCAGTTTATTGGTATTGGTGACATGAGGCATTGACTTCATCAGTTATGCAGTCTTTTATATGTATGTAAATATGCATGTGTGTGCATCTTGATTTCTGATTTGTTTACAAAATGAAACTGTGTGCCAGAATCGGCCTTAACCAACTCCATGTGAAGCCTCTGGGGAAAATCTAACTGGCCAAGCCTTGTTTTTACTGATTGTGACTGATTTCTAATGCCTAAGAAGATTTGGAGCTACCTCTGCCCTCTGCTGTTGGCACCACAAATTGCATAGATTTATGGATCCATTACTTTATTGTGCTGCAATCTGACATGAGAGCTTATGAGTGTAATGTTGTGTTTTAGTGTACAACCTGATTGTCTTCACTTTTGAGGTGGATTTGTGTCTAAGATTTATGTTTAAGGAAAAAAATTTTCTTTGAGAATGGAGCTCACTGTTCTAATTTTGTAGAAGTATGAGCTAGATCTGTTGTGGCAGCATTTGGTAGGTGAGGCCCAGGCACATCTCCTACATAGGCTGAGACAGTTGGCCTTTTGCTTTTTTTTTTTTTTTTTTTTTTTTTTTTTTTTTTTTTTTTTTTTTTTTTTTTTTTTTTTTTTTGGTATTAAGTATAGGGTGTACAGGGACTCACTACACAGATCAGGCTCACTACACAGTAGTGTTCCTCCTGTTTTCAGCCTCCTAAGCACTGGGATTACAGGTGCATGCCACCACACCCAATCTCAGTAATAGTCTCAGGGCACCCTAGGGGTAGAGCCAGCATGGCACACCAGGGTTTGAGCCCCGGCCCCTGCATTTCCCTAAGCAGGCGCTTTATGAGCTATCTGGCCAGGCCTGGGCAGTTGGCCTTTGACACAGCTGGTTTGATAACATGGCTGAGGAAAAAAATAAAAGGCGTCAGACAGCTGTTGATAACTATAAACATTATATTCCTTGCATTCAAGTTCGTGAACTATTAAGACATGATTTTCTGCTTATCTTGCCTGTTTTAATCCATATGACATGAATTGACAATCAGATTATACACCACAAGAAAGACTGCATATATCCCTTTACTAACAGTGAACAGAGAAATAGTGAATATATTCTGGATTCTCTTATTAAAATATAAGGAAGGACCCCATTTATGAATCTTTTTAATACTACCAAATGGATATGCCTGTGAATGACTTGTATAAAGCACTGCTTAAGTATTAATCAATGAAATGATGAAACATCTAAACTTGTTTCAATAGTTTGGAAGATAGAAGAATGGGTAGGACATATAAGAGACAAGGTGGGTTAGGGTTTTGAGTTTATAATTGTTGCAACTAGGTGATATATAATTAGGAATTTGTTATATTCTGTTTTTGTATCTTTTGGAAGTTTCTCCTGATAAAGGTTAAAGAAAAACCTTAGAGAAAAATGTAGCATTTAAGATTTAGTCCAGGTCATGATTATAATCCCAATACTTGGGAGGTTGGGCAGGAGGAGTGCTGCAAGTTTGAGGCCATCCTGGGCTACATAATGAGTTCCCGATCAGCCTGAACTACATGGTGCGATCCTGTTCCCAAACACAAAACAACAACAACAACAACAAAACACCCCAGAAAATTAGATGGGCATGGTATCATTTTATTAGATGATTGACCTGAAAATTGTCCTCAGTTGGGCCATCTATAAGATGGAAATACTCTTTTTTACCTTTTGTACCTCATAGGACTTTAGCTAAAAATAACCTGTAAATTGTAAATCAGGCTCATTTCTACTGTGTCTGTTGAGTGCTCAAGATTTACGTGGCACTATGGATACAGTGTTGAGTGAGATTAGATCACTGTTCTCTCAGGAAGCTACAGAAAAGCAAACAAGCGATTATACTGCAATGTGACAAATGCCAGATCAGGCTGAGAACACAGCGCTGTGTACTAAGAAGACTCCCTGGGCATGGCAGGAAGTGGTGTTAGGGAGGCTGGAGTGTGGGTTCATGGGTGTGTGTACCCACTTCCTACAGGAAGTGATGTTTAGCTTGATACCACAGGCCCAGTAGGCATTTGTCAAGCCAAGGAACACAGACTTATCAGGGTGAGAAGAGCAACATATATAAATACCTCCAAAGGGAGAATAACATAGATAGTATGTAGAGGCCAAAGGAAATATGAGAATGTAGAAAGAAAGAGGACCTAGAGCAGTGGTGGCAAAATAATGGCATGCATGCTACAGGAGGCTGTTTGGTATCATTGAAAGCTCTAAAAGGTTCATCACCAGTGGCATAGATCATGAAGAACCTTGTGAGATTTGTTAGGAGTTTGGACTTGATCTTGAGGGTAACAGGGAACTAGAAAAAGGTTTTAAGCATGAAAGTGTTATGACAGATAGGTGGTTTAGAGAAAGAATTCCAGCTATAGGGTGAGGAAGGGACCATAGAAACTGCTAAGTGAAATTCAGAAGACGGGTAACAGAAAATTACATTGGCTCTTTTAGTAGCTGCCCACGTCAATCTAGGTACTGAATCAGTTGATTAATGAGTCAGTGAATGGAGAGGTGAAGGCTCATTTTTCTAATTTTGTTCAATGTGGATATCCAGGTGATGTAGCACTGTTTGTTGGAAAGATCATCCTTTCTGTGCTGCACAACTGTATCACTGCTGTCATCACTTAAGTTACTGCATATACAGGGGTCTATTTCTGGACTCTATTGTGTTGTGAGTTCATCTTTGAGCTCGTTCTACATTGCCTTGGTCTTTAAAGCTCTTTCAGATGGTGCAGGCTATTCTTAACCCCTTGCATTTTCATTTAAATTTGAAAATCAGCTACCAGTCCTCTCCACTACCCAAAAACTTCCTCATATTTTTTGGTTGGGATTGCATTGAATCCATAGGTAGTTTGGTGAAAATTTACGTCTTTCCAACACATATTCATGGTGGTTATGTAGGTGTTATTTCACTTTGTGAAAAGCCGTCAAGCAGTGTGCTTTTGTACTTTGTATGTCTTTTTGTGGCATGTTATGTTGTAATGTCGTTACTGATGAAGGAAGTTGCAAGGTACAGTTAGTAAGAGAGTCAGACGGGCCTTCCAGCTGATCACTAGCATTAAACTCACCTATTGACCTCAGCAGGATTACATGAACTCAGGCCCATGTGACCTGGAAAGACTTGCGCCTTGAGAAAGAGCAGTGTTAGGGTTTGTGTCTAGGTTTTCCCCCAAAGCCTTATGCAGGCATTGGGGCAGGCTTGTAGAGTTTGTGCATAATTCATGACCCAGTGCTGGAATATAGGTGTGAGTGTTACACCTGGGCCTGGGGCAGATAATTTGCCTACAAATTGTAAGGAGAGGAGAGAGACTTGCTAGCTGCTGTAGCCACTGCTCCTCCCTTTTGCCTTTGCTCTTTGATGTTTTCTGCCATCATGGACTGCTGCCCTATGCCATGTGCCTCTCTGCCTTGGAGCCATCCAAGTTGAACTGAAACCTCCACTAACTGTGAGCTAAATAAACCTTTTCCTCGTTAATTTTGAGTGTCTGGTATTTTATCTCAGTAAAGAGACAAAAGTAACTAACACAAGCAGCTACTGTAGCTTCTAAGTGAGGGAGACAGAAGGGCAGAATGTGCCCAGTTTACTTTTTCTAAATTCACCTGTCAGGTACGTTGTTTCTACCCACAGAGAAATGTGAATAAAGGACCAGAGACTATCAGGAGTGTTCACTTGTGTCCATAAAGTCTATTTGAATTACGTTCATGTGAATAATAAGAGAGGTTCTCCATGTAGTCTTGATTTACATTTCCCTCATGGCTAAAGATTCTGAATGTTCATTTTCATATATGGATTGGCCATTTGTACTTATTTTGAGAAAGTTATTCAGTTTTTTGCCCACTTGCTGATTGAATTACTTGTTTTTTTGTGATAACAATCTTAACTTTATGTATTCCAGATATGAATACTCTTCCAAGAGAGTGGCTGGCAAAGATTTCACCCATTATGTAGCCTGTGTTTTTGCCAGTTGTTTAGTTTGCTGTGCAGAGCTTTTTAATTTTTTATTATTTATTTAGTTATTTGTTCTTTTTTTTTTTTTGGTGGTGTCAGGGATTGAACTCAGGACCTTGTGCTTGCCATGCAAGTGCTTATTCTACTATGCTTTTTCCCCGTGTTCTTGTTTTATAGAATCTCTCTCTGTAGTTCAGGTTGGCCTTGAATTCACTATGTAGCCCAGACTGGCCTTAAATTTATAGTGATCTGCCTGCCTTAGCCTCCTAAGTGCTGGGATTATTGGCTTATGCACCATGCCCAGCCAGAAGCTTTTTAATTTGACATAGTCCCATTTTTTGATTCTTGCTGTTATTTACTATGCTGTTGGAGTCCAGTGACTACCCATTTTCCTTTAGAAATTTCAGTTTTGGGTCTTCTATGTAGATCATTGATCTGTTTTGGCTATCTTCAAGAATACAAAACCTAGTAAGTGATAGCAAGGATATGAGGGGAGAGGAACTCTTTTACACTGTTAGTGGAGATATAAGCAAGTATAGCCACTACGAAAATCAGTATAGAAGTTCCTGAAAAAAACTAACAATGAGGCTATGATTTGATCCAGCTATACCATTCATCAGTAGATTCCCTAAAGAATTAAAGGCACTACATTATAGAGATGCCTGCATACCTATATTTGTTATAACACAAATCACAGTAGTTAAGCCATAGAATCAGCCTACGTGCCCATCAGGAAATAAATGGATAAAGAAAATTTGCTATATAGATATTCTCTTAGACACTTTTTCGTTGCTGAGACATAATGCCTGACACCCATAACTGAAAGAGGGAAAGTTTATTTTGACTCCCATTGTAGGACTTCCCATCCATGTGTGGCAGGTTCAAGCATAGAAAGCACACAGTATAAAGGCCTGGGTGGAAGAAAGCTGCTCACCTCATAGTGGCTGGGAAGCAGAGAGGTCCAGCCGGGTCCTCCTTTCTCTTTCTCATCTGTTATCCCCTTTAAGAGTTACCCAGGTGAGCACTTGATAAATACTTCGGTAAAAGGGACTGTTGAAAGCTATACATGGCTAGGTGAGTTACAGATATTCGTGTGAGCCCCTGGACCTAATTTTGGGATAGAAAGTGTCAGGCTGTAATCATTTCAAGACCAGAAAAAAGCTTGGGGGATCTCCAGGATCTAGTGATATATTCTTTGACTAATGAAATTTAACTGGGCCAAAACCTTGTAATTATTTGAGACTTAGAGTATTGGCCATCCTATCCCTCATTTTGGTGGAAAGATAAGATTATGTGACATTTGTTGAGCTGTTGGAAAATCAATGACTTTTAATGAGCAGATGGTCTTTAGATGCCCACTGGTTGCCTGGGCTGAATGAAACACTTGAGATTTTCACACTGTGGTATATCTCTCCCCAGTGTATCTGTTTCTTTATCTAAGGAAAGTAAAAATGGAGGAGGATTAATAGGAAAAGGTGAACAGTTTTGCAGCATTATTGTTTGACATGGTTGGTGCTGTTTACAGTTTAACATAGTGTGTTCGACAAATACAGTGAATATTTAAGTTTTGAAAGTTTGATGCAATAAAACACACATTGCCTTTAATCCCCCTCAACATGTTCCCCTTGCATGAAGCACTGTTATCCTGTCATTCTTGCCACTTTCTGAAGCTGTTTTGAGTTTGCTCTCCCATGTCTTTAGTTAAGCTGTTATGGCTGCGTCCGTGCCCGGACTGTGTTCAAGAAGTTTACCTCTTGCAATCATTTTGACTTTGGAAAGGAGCCAGGAGTTGCATAGTGCTGGTGTCGTGGATATAAGGACACACTGTGATGTTTTTACAAGCTTGCCTTTCCATTTGATGGCACTCTACCGCCGTGTTCACTGTATCTCTGCTCGTGCCCCACAAGGACATGAAAGAGGACTTCTGGAACAGCGTCAGAAAGTGGCAAAAATGATGGGATACTTGGAGGAGTATTTTGAGGGAACTTAATGGCACTGTACGTTTACTGTAATAAATTTTTAAAAATTTAAATAATCATATATTTTGATCACTCTTTCTTTCTTCATACCGGAAACCAAACTCAGGACCTTTCATGTGCCAGACAGGTGCTTGTGCTGCTGTGCTCTCTCCCTGGTCCTTTCACATGTACTTTCAAAAGCAGTCAGCTAATGTGTTTTTGACAGTACTTGGAATTAAACCCAGAGCCTTGTGCATGCTAGGCAAGCCCTCTACACTGAGCTGCACTCTTAGGCCTTAATAGTGTGTTTTCTAAGAAATACTCAATTGCAACCCAATCATCTGCAAATATCACATTCCAGGAAAGAGGAAGGGAGGGGAGGAGATAATGAAAAAATTCAGATGTGTTATGTACATGTATCAACTCCTCATGATGAATGTAATCATTGTATATGGCAAACATGTACAGAAGGAAAAAGAATCACATTCTGAGAAAGACTTTAAAATTATGTTTTCAGGAGCACTGTTAAGTAGTGTAAAATTACATTTTCAGGAGTACTATACAGTGTGTATTAAGCATGCAAGGCAGAGAAGCCTGGTTCAAATTCCAACTCTGCCTTTTCCTAAGACAAGTTATTTAATCAATCACTCAGTGCTTTTACTACTCAGTTTTAAGTTGGAAAAGCAAGAGGATTTGTCCCATGGGTTGTTATCAGGAATAGTAACATGTAAAATGATTAGAAAAGCTCCAATAATCACTTGATTGAAGGAACTTATTATTATCTTTTTAAATAGAATACAAGGAATTCCCATAAGTGGAAGTGTCCTTTCTAGGGTATTTTCTTTAATTTTGTTTTGGCAGAACTGGGGATTGAACTCAGGCCCTTGTGCTTAACAGGCAAGCACTTATTCTACTGCACTATCTCCCCAGCCCCATTATCTCCCTGGCCCTAATTTTTGACTATGGAAAATATGCAACTCTGAGAAGTAAAGTTGACTCTTCATGTATCTGTGGTAGCCATTTGATTCATATAACCAAGTTTTAAATGTTAGTCACTAGAAAAGAAGTACCATAACTTGAGATTTTGTTTGTATCACTAATGTATTTACAATTCCTTGAATATAGTTGTTAAATCTATTTTTTCTAGGTGACCCTCAATAAATATTTATGGACTAGATGAATTAAGATAGTGCTTTGCCTTAATCCAGTTGAAATTAATGAAGAGAATCATTCTGCTTGGGTTCTATTTGTGGTCTAGCTACAGATTCACTTTTTCCATGTGTTCTGTAATTGGCTCATTCATTCATTCAGTGAGGCATTATTGAATGCCTCTTACAGATCAGCAGTGGAAGCTCTAGGATTTGTATATAAATGTTCTAAGGGATAGTAATCTCTGTGGATGGGGATTGACTAGGTAGCATAAGTAGTTGATGTATTTGCATAATAAGCACAGATTTTTTTCCTAAAAGGTTATTGATTTGGGTGGGGAAGGTGTGGTCTAGTCAATTAAAATGGAATTAACACCTCTTCTCCTATTCATGCCTTGGACCACTTATCACTTAGAGGCCTCTTGATTTATCACTACATCAGAAAGAATTGAGTATTTAGAAAAGTCTCCATAATGCAGGGGACAAGAACTAGCAGAGGTATGTCCAAAGTATCAATAAGAAGAAAGAAAAAGAACTACCAGCTTTCCTGGTCCTTGAGAAGAAAGGAGCAGGGTGTTCCAGAGAGGCTTTCAAGGAGAGAGGTAATATATCAAAGTGTTAAAAGATGGTAAGGGCCTGGAATGGTGGCAACCTCTGTAGGAGGTCAGTTAAAGGACTGGGCAGGAGAATAGCAAGTTGAGCCTAGCTTGGACAACATAGTGGCTTGGTGTGATCCTGTATCAAAATAAAAAAGGAATGAAGCTGTAGGTCAGTGTGAAGACTCTGGGTTCAAGCCACAGGTAAATATCTATATATCTCTATACCTATCTATGCACATATATCTATACACATATACCTATCTATCTATACACACACACACACAACATGGCAATATATATATATATATGTATATGTATATGTATATATAATATTATATATTATATATACATATATATGTATATGTATAATATTATATATTATATATATACATATATACATATTATATATATATATATATATATATATATATATATGTGTGTGTGTGTGTGTGTGTGTGTGTGTCAGTAGCAGTATCTGGAAAAAAAGCATGGTTAAGTCAAAGGGATCAAGAAATGAGTTGAACTGGATTGTAGAGGCTATCATCATGATGGTGGTGATGGTGATGGTAATGGTGGACATTAGAGGGGGAAGTGGCACTTCTTCCCACAGGGCTCTGCAGAGTTCTCTCACAAACTACCCTTCAGAGTGGACTGGCAAGTTGGAGGGGTTTAACTGGGTAGCAACACAATCAGATTCATACTTTAGAGAGATAACTGGGAAGGGGCCAGGGAATGTGGCCTGGAGACTGAAGAGTTGCCAGCCTGGGTCGTCGAAGCTGATGACTGATTGGCCAGGCACCAGGAACTTGTAGTAGCTTTTGGAAAGGGGCAGATGGACCCACATCATGCACTCTCTTTAGGCTGGGCTGCTGATGCCTGAGTTGGCAACAGAACTGACAGAAGAGCCAAGTTTCCTTTGAAAGAAAATTCTTTTGTGTAGTTTTGGGAACCAAAAATCCAGGAGTCAGCATTCTCCTATCTTTATTAACAGATAAACAGAGAGAAAATTTTAAAAATTAAGTTGGGAGATCATCATTAAGTATATTTACATATATTGGCAGACATAAACATGTATATCTATAAAACACAGATATACATTTATTTATGGGTACATAAATCTTCCCAGGTTTTAATTAATTTTAACATTTTAGAATAGCATTAGATTTATAGAAAGCTAGTGAAAATAGTACAGAGTTTTTACATACCCCACACTCAATTTTCATTATTGTTAATAGCTTATGTTAGTATGGTACATTTGTCATAATTAGGGAGCCAGTGTTACTATATCATTATTAATTAAAATACCCACTTTATGCAGATTTCCCTAGTTTTTTACTCAGTGTCCCTTTTTTTGTTCCAGGATCCCATCCCAGGGTATGCATTATGTTTAGTCACCCTCTCTGCTTTTGGGCTATAACGGTTTTCAGACATTCCTTGTTTTTGATGACACTGGCAGTTTTGACTTTTATTGAATAGCCTTAAATAGATAGTTGCCTGAAGCTTTTCTCATGATTAGACTAAAGTGATGAGTTTGGGAAGGATGGCCACACAGGTGGAGGGCCTGGTGGCCTCTGTGGCCTCAACCACATTGCATTGCATAGCATCGTGTCATGTCGCATTGTGTCGTATCCCATCATGTCGCATCTCATGTCAGGACACTGTGTTGTCCAGATATCTCCTCCCTGTTGATGTTAACCTTGGCTACTTTCATCGAGGCTGCACTAGTCTGCTTTTTCTCTGCCAAGTTGAGGTAGTCTACTTTTTCCCTCTTCTTGTACTTAACTCTTTTGGAAAGTTACTCTGTGACCCCTACACTTGAAGAGTTAATGCCCCACTTCTTTGACAAGGGAGAGGTATCTAAGTAAACTGTTTACAATTCCTCTGCATAGAATATTTACCTATTCTTTTTTCCCTAATTAGGTTTTGATAAGTTGATTTCTTATCTGAATTCCAAATGCTAACCCTGTAGCACTTGTATTACAGTTGTCATTTTCCACCTAGTGACACCTCTCACATTTGCTTTTGGTGTGTCATATGTAAGCATATCTGTATCTTACTTAAATAAGAACATGCTAAACATCTTCAGGACTGGGATAGCATCTCTAAATTTTTTTTGTATTGTTCTTTTTTTTTTGAGACAAGTTCTCACTTCATAGTGCAGGCTCGCCTTGGACTCACTGTGCAGCCCAGGCTGGCCTCGAACTTATAGTGAACTTCCTGCCTCAGCCCCTGAGTTCTTGAATTATAAGCATACGCCCCCCACACCTGGCTTGGGTTGGCATCTTGTTCAAAGGCCCCTCCAGAGTTGGACATAGTACAGATGGTTAATAAATACTGAATATATTAGTATTTTAAAATTATTTTAATTTAAAATTTAAATATTAGCCATAGTGACTGAAACAACTAATCAGAGTCTAAGAATATGTGAAATGTAGCAAGATGAGGATATTGTTGACTTGGCAACCTGATCTGTGGAGTCATCTGGAACCTCTAATAGTGATTGATACGATACATGCTTTTTGTTAGATCCTTCTCTAAGCATTTTTGCTTAGGCCATGATTTCCATAATGGGGTATTCATTTTGTTTTTTGGTGGTGCTTATGATCAGACCTAGACTCTCAAACATGCTAGGTTAGTGTTCTACCACTGAGTTACATTTTGACCACCATTATTTGTATTTTATACATAAAGAAAGGTTAAACATATTTTTTCAGGATTATACAACTAAGAAGCAACTGGGATTTTGATTTCAGATATTCCTGACTTTGAAGTTTTGAACTCTTTTTTTTTTTTTTTTTCTTTTTTGTATTTTTTTAGTACAGGGTCTACAGGGTCTCACTACATAGATCTGACTCGTAGTGATCCTCCTGTTTTTAGTCTCCCAAGCTCTGGGATTACAGGCCCATGCCACCATACTCAGTCTCAATCACTGCTTCATTGAGCCCTGCAGGAGGGGCCAGCACAATGTGCTGGGGATTGAAGCCCGGCTACTGCACTCTGCCTAAGCAAATGGTTTAGTTCACTGAGCTATCAGACCAGCTCTGAAGTTATGAACTCTTAATCACTGGCTTCTGAATTTATTAAAGTGGTAATTAAAATGGTATCTTTTTTGTTTGTTTAGGACTTTATTGTTTTTCCTTGCGTGAGACAGGATCTCACTGTAATTCAGGTTGGCCTCGAGTTCACAGTGATCCTCCTGCTTCAGCCTCCTGAGTCCTGGGATTTCACAGGTATATGCCATTATGCCTGGCCTAAAACGGTATTTTATTTGAAGGCAAAACAAATTTCAAACCACTTTATTCCAGGCTGTTAGCATACTCCTGATGATATAGTAGCAATTTTGCTGTTTTTGCTAGGGAAAGTCTTTCCATAAAACTGGAGCTGTTTTTTTCTAGTTTTTTAATGAGTGATTTTATGTATCGTACAACTAATTTTATTTTTAAAAATACGGGCATTTTTACAGTTGATAGTTCATATACATATCTAGCCATGCAATCTGTTGAAAGATAGTAGGCTTTTTATTTGCACTCTGGAATTTTTAAGCAGAGGTGGTCACTGGGTCCTGGCAAATAAACACTCAGTGTGTTTCTTATCCGAATGGTCATACCTTTGGGCCCCAGGAAGCAACCTAGATTCCTGCAGAGATGTAGGAGAGGGAGGAGGACTTCTCTCAAAGCCACCCAAGCCATGAATCGGCCCTGGCTTCCTGAACCATAAACAAATGCAAGCTTTGTTCTCCCCATTCCTCATTTGGTCCCAAGTATGACTCAGGGTTAGGCTGGGTCCTCAGGCTCCGCGCCTTTGGCTGTTGTAAGGAAGTGGGAGGATTTCAGGGTAGTTCTGGGACCTTTTCAAACTGAAGAGAGAAGACTGACTGCATGATGGGAGAAGAGGTATTTGTTTCTTTTCTTTCTTCCTTCTTTCCTTTGTTTTTTTCTTCTTTTAGAAATATAATAAATCCCTTTAATTTGTATCTTATCTACACCATTTTTGTAGCAGGACTTGTACTGGGTTAACATTGGTGGATTAGAATGATTTATATGCCAGCTAGAATCCCACAATGGAGGAGGAGCTGTGGATATGCTAAGGAAGAACTGAACAAATGTAAGGATTATTTTCTGAAGTCAAACATTGCACTGTAGCTATTTAGCTGCTTTTATCATACCCCTGCCGTTGTTCCTGCCTCAGCCCCCACTGCTTTGGTCAACTCAGTCATTAATTTTCACAGCTGTTTGCAATTTCTGTCTTGGATTTCGTATGCTCATATTGCAGAGTAATTTAGATGGGCAGTTTGCACAAGCAGTAACTGTTACACCATGTCACAGAGCTGTTTAGTAATTACAGATGTTTGTGCAGTAAACAAATACAGCTTGCTTTTCAGGATAGTTTAGGAGAGAAGGATATGTCCACGCTGAACAAAGTCACTAGGAGACTTTTCATTTGTGGGGGGCACAGCATCTGACGTTAGCCTTGAGAATGAATGAAGAAGCTGTGAGTAGTGACTTGTGAGTGCTAATCCACTGGGTTTTTTTTTTTTTATGAAGATAAAGATATGTGCCTGATGCAGTGCTGAGTATCTGTATTCCTATATTCATATGTGAAGTTAAATGCAGGCAGTAAATTATCTGTGCTTGTACAAGTTTACTAGTAATAAGCAGTAGTTCCTATTTGTCTCCCTAAAAGCAGAAGTCTGTCATTTTCCAAGCACAAAATAAAATTCCCTAAATAAACCACAGGATAAGTAAGGCTTACAGTGTGTCATGTGCCTTCCATATTCCCATCTCTCATTGAAAAAAAATTTAAGAGGTGAGATGAAGTCTATAACGTACATCCCTTTGTGTCATTTTCTGTCAGCTTTAACTTGTATTTTCAAAATATGAGAGGGCAGGATGGCAAAAGGGAAGCATTTTAGCACATTATTTTAAGAATAAATACTTCCTTGTGGGGCTCTGTAGTATCAGACCTAAGCACAAGATTATGTGTATGCAGTTTATGGTGGAAGGATATTCTGAAAGACAAATCTTCTACCATCATCTAACACTTCAAAGAAAGCAGATAGGAAGGCTTAAAAGGGCATAGCAAGTACACAAAACAGATGCAAATCATGGGGCATTAGATGACTGATTCTGGTGTACTTAATGCTGAGAAACCGTCCATAGTGAGTTGCACAGAAAGTTGAGGATAAGAAATAAAACTGGACTCTCCCAAGTTTTTCTTTCTTTTCAAAATTGTTTTAAGAATTTTAATTCTTGTGGGTTTTGATATCAATTTCATAAAAGCCCACCACTTTAAAAAAATATGTAATTTTCATGAGAATTAGATTATTAGGTCAGTTTTCAGAGAATTGTTACCTTTAAGTGTTTCACCTTAAAATGTTTTTCAAAATCTTCAATTTCTCTGTAATGTTTCCTGTATTCAGATCTTGTAAACTTAGTAACGAGAGTTATCACTATTTCATATTTTAATACTTTTGTAAATGATGCGTTTTTATTGGTCACCATGAAGTAGAAATACAGTTGCTTTTCAATAGGTGTTATTTTATTTTTTTAAAAAAAAGAATACTTCTTGAAAGGTTTTCTAGTGGGGCCTGATGCTTGCCTAAAAGGAGAACAGAAGCAGATAGATGAGTGGAACATCAGCAGAGTTTGACTAAACTAAAAATGACTTCATTTCCAAAGGCTTGGGAAAACTTTTCTTGGGACGGAAATCTGAAGTTTCCTTGTATTTCTGCCAACTGTTGGTAATTAGAATAGAGAGTAAGGTAATAAGTGGTCTTGTTTTTGTGGGTTGCACATATTTACGATGGAGAGTCTTTCTGGGAGAAATGAGTGAAAGTGCGAGAGCTTATAAACTATGCAAACCTTCCTGCAGTGCCCCCTTGCTCACCTCTGGGTCCATTAGACACCTTCCTTGCGAATGAAGAAGCTGAGAGCTTCTTCTGGGTGCTAATCAGTACTTTTCTTATGGAAATAAAGATAACTTGCCCTAATGTAATATGAGCATTTGTATTCACATACTCATGTACAGTAACATAAAGATAATAAAGTATTTGCTTACCAGTATTGAATGGCCATGTTTATTAGCTTAATAATTTACTAGTAATAAGTAGAGGTGGAAGAGAAAGATAGAAAAGAGCTGGGACACTTACTAGTTGTGTAGCCTGGAAGCTACTTGTGCTTTTGGGTGCTCCCTGAACCCGCAGCTTGTTTGCTTCTCAAAATGGAAATAGCTCTGTGACTTCTCTTATGGCAAGCATTCTTTACAAAATCTATAATAATAAAATCTAAGAAGTTGAAGAATATGAATAGAAATTGCCCTGAGTATTTTTTTTGGAGTCTGAATATGCATGTAGTACATACCGTTCACCCTTTAGGTAACAATGGACTTGCAGTAAGTGTTGTCCATCTTAAAAGCTTAACAAACCATGGGCCTTCTTTTTCTGTCAGATAGCCATATAGTATCTTTATGTTGTTCATCTATCTTAGAGATACAGTACTATTTATTAAACCAATCTCCAGGTATCCTTACTTTTTAATGTTAAAATATCATTCTTATATATGCATCATTGTTGTATGTTCCTTCATTATTTCCTTAAGTTGAATTTTTTTTTTTTTTTTTTAGTTTAGGGAAGGGTCTACAGGGTGTTCAGGTTCTCACTACTAGATTGGACTCGTAGTGATCCACCTGTTTATAGCCTCCCAACAGCTGGGATTATAGGCATGCACCACCATGCCTAGTCTCAACTGCTGCCTCAGTGTACCTTGAGGGCTCGGCCAGCATGGCAGGCTTGGGGATTAAACCCCTAGCTCCTGTGCCTGCTTGCAGGTGCTTTAATCTGCTGAGCTATTTGGCTGGCCCCTTAAGTTGAATTTGTAAAAGAATTTTCAGGTTAAAAGCTGAGTTAATTTAGTTTGGTTTTGTTTTTAATGAAAATAACTCAAATATATGGAATACAAATAACTTTCTTAATCCTATGTACTCAGCTTTACTTCACAGAAGAGCTTTTCATGTCCTATATGCCTGTAGAAATGTGTAATTGTTTTCTAAATTGTGGTAAAATATCCACACTATAAAATTTACCATCTTAACCATTTTTTAAAAATTTAGTACAAGGTCCAGAGGGTCTCACTATGTAGACGTGACTCAGTGATTCTCCTGTTTTCAGCCTCCCAGGCACTGGGATTACAGGTGCATGCCACTATGCCCAGTCTCAATTGCTATCTCAGTGTGCCCTGGGGGCAGACCCAGGACAGCATGTTGGGCATCGAACCTCAGCCACTGTGCTCTGCCTAAGCAGGCACTTTGGTCTGCGGAGCTATCTGGCCAGCCCTATCTTAGTGTTAAGTGCATTTACATAGTTATGTAACCATCATTACTATTCATCTCTAAAACTTTTTAATTTGTGCAGTTGAAATTCTATACTATTTAAATATTAACCTTCCCCATAGCAGGATCCCCCAACCCTGGGCAACTACCATCCTGCTTGCTGTCTGAGTGAGTTAGGTGGTTACTTTATGTGATATCATATAGATTTGCTCTTTCATGCTTGGCTTATGTCACTTAGCACAATGTATTCAAGGTTCATCCATGTTGTAGTTTGTATCACAATTTAGTTCCTTTAAGAGCTCAAATACTACATTTTGTTGGCCCATACCTCTGTGAATTGAACTGTTTTCATCTTTTCTATATACTGAATAATGCTGCTGTGAAAATTGGCATACTGATATTTGTCCTTGTTTTCATTCTTTTGGTTATATACCCACAAGTGGAATTGTTGGATCACATGGCAATTATAATTTTAGTTTTTGAGGAACCTCCATATTGTTTACCATAGTTACCATATCCCGCTGACAATGCAGAAAGATTCTAATTTCTCTATAGCTTCACCAATACTTACTAGTTTCTGTTTTTGCTAGTAACCATCTTAATTTTGGATATGTAGTAGTATCTCATTATGTTCAGAATTTGTGTTTATTTATTTATTTTTCTGTATTTAGGACAGAGTCTACAGGGTCTCACTATGTAGATCAGACACATAGTGATTTTTCTGTTTTCAGCCTCCCAAGAGCTGGGATTACAGGTGCATACCACCACACCCAATCTCTGAATTTGTGCTTAATATGTGTTCCTGTTGCCTGTCACTAAGAGGAAAGAATATCATTCTTTTTATCTTGGAAATATAAATTGGTATAAAGGCTTTCTGTTTAAGAATCACCATTAACCAGTTGATTGGTTGTGTAATCCCAAGAGATTGCATATTGCTTCAAGGAAGAAATAGGTCACTCTTTTCCACAGTCTCTGAACAAACAAATATGTGAAACATCCAGGCAGTTGGTAGGCTTCCTGCTTTTCATATACTTAAATCTATAGAGGTTTTTTGAATGGTTTGAAAATAGTTCATTTGAGAAAAGATGAATTTCTTCTTTGTGCTTTTATTTTTTTTTTTTCTTTCTAAACCTGGGCTATAAAATGAACACTTTACCACTTAAAAGTGTACCAGAATTGCCTAAAAGACACTTCTTTATCAAAAGGCCACCCTTAAGCTATTTCACAAATGGCCTATGATTAACAAGTGCCACCTCAATTAAACTCATTCTTAAACTTTGAGGAATCAAATAAGCAGGGTTGGGGAAGATGCAGGCAGACAATTTGAGGTCTGTATCACTTAGAAGTTGTATTTCTGTTTTGCTCATTTAAAATGAGGAAGTTAGAAGTGGTAATGATGGATTTACTGCCTCGTTTTCTTTTTCTTTTTTACTGGCTAAGCATTTTCACCAGTGAGTGATTTTAATATGTTTCACTCCATTTGTTTTGGTAGCATCTGCTCAGTCTGTTCTTTTTTGTGTTGACTTCTTAGTAAGGCTTTTCATTTTCTCTGTCCACTAGAAACAGCTTTTATAAAACTTCTGCGGTACCTTTTCTAGACTGTTAATAAAATGTGATAAGAAGTGATGTGATGATGTCAAACATGTCAGGAATTTAGGCCTTTTTGCCATGTAGGTCCTGCATATCTGTATATTTAATTTCTTTTGCTTTGAACCTCAATACTTCCTCTATATTTGGATAGGCAGTGGCATGGGCAGAGAAAGCAAATTTAGTCATAATTTAGAATCCTATTTCTCAAGGGATAAAAATAGTAAAACTGTTGTTCTTTGATTTAGAAGAGGTGAAAATGTTATTAAACTGGAAACTCTGTTCCCACACATAATAATAATTTTCTCAAGCAATATATGGCACATTATCAAAGTACAATATAGAAGTAAGAAGATTGTAACTAATGTGCAATCTTACTGTGTTTTCCAGTAAACAGGTATAGAATTGCTAGCATTTTGGTATAAGTTTTATATTCAATACCAAAGAGATCAAACAACTCTTCAGTTTTTGTGACCTGCAGTCATAGGTCAAGAAAGAACAGACTGGAAAGAGATGAGAAAAGATCTTATGAAAATTAATGAGAGGCCAAAAGAGATACAGCTGGATCAGGGAAATAGTAAGTTTCTGAGGGGGGGAAGAGAGAAGAGAGAGAGAGAGAGAGAGAGAGAGAGAGAGAGGGAGAGAGGGAGAGAGGGAGATAGACAGAGACAGAGACAGACAGACAGACACAGAGAGAGAGAGACAGACAGACTCCCTCCTTCCCTCCCTCCATGGGGCCATAGAATAATGTGTTTGTGTGTCACCTAAATCTGACTTTTGTCTAGTGCAATTCTATATGAAATGAAGATGCTAATGGTGGTTGATTGTCTTGTCATGAAATTGAATGACTAGAAAGAGGCAGGGGCATTCTAAGAGCTGGTGATGCATGAAGATGGTCAAGAAACTAGAAGTCAGGAATTGTGGCAAACAGGTGGTCATTAGAGCATAGAAACATGCCTAATTATGATCTGTGAGGAAATGAATTATGCAGGGTCTGACCCTTGCCTCTTCTGTGGTCCCAGAAGTAAAGAGAGCTCCATTTAACATGAAGTCTGGTGATATGGTTGAACACAAGGGGGAAGTGGTCAGTTCTGAGGGTAATGCACTCTCATTCATTCCACTGGTGCAACAGTGTGCAAATCATTCACTAAAAGTCCTTATATGTTTAGGTAGATGACCAATTGGAAGCCCGTCTATCTGAAGTAAATTAACTATAGCTTGGGAATAAGGAATTTCTCATCTACTGTAAAAGTCCTATTCTGTATTTTTGTCCTCCTTTGTCACCATCTTCTATGGATATGAGTTACAGTATCTCTCTGTGGAGCCTGTAGCAAATCTCTTTGGAAGACACAAGGAGGAGTTGGTGCCCTTGGAAGTTCCCAGTCAGGGAGCATTAAAATGAACATTCTCCATTGTAATAGAAAATGACAAGGAAATGCTCAAGCACAAACAATACTTCAATTAGGGTGTTTTACTGGATACTTTGTCTTTCCTACTCCCCCTGAAAAACTAAAATATACTTTTAAAAATAACATAACCACAAAAAGTGACATTTAAGAAAACACATGAGTTAAATAGGTGATTTTATGTTTCCTCTTTAAATAAAAGTTTGCTTTATATTTTGTGTAGTTTTGTGTCTTTGTATATTGAAAGAGAATAGATATTGTAATGAAAATGAGGACAGATAAACTGAGTAAGGAAAGACCAATTTTTCATGTGATGAGGATCTAATTTGCCTAAAACACAAGCACATAAAAGACAATTTTCAGCTTTAAGAAAAGTGTCTTTTTTTCCCTCTTTAGACTTGCTATTGAACTGAAGTTAAAATGAAGGGTGGATTTGAAAGCCAGGTACAGACCATACTGAACTTTTGTTCCACCAGACCAGAACCTTTATAAAGGGTCCTCTTAAAAGTACATTTCCTTATTCTAGCCCCACTCTAACCTGGAAAGTCATTTTAAAAAAGCCAGTCTTGATTTTTATAAGTCCACCAAATCAAGTAGGTTCATATTAAAGGGAGATGTTGGTCAAATAGCTAAGAAATAAGAATATCTGAAATCTATATAATGTAAGAATTATTGTATATTTATGTAAATACAGCAGTTCTACCAGTAGCAGGGAAAAACTGAAACCTCAGAATACGGGGTAGCCTGGTTTTCATCACACTTTTTTTTTTTTTTTACCATGTGAGAAACTATTTGTCTTATATCTTAAAGGGATGTTTACTTCTGAAGGCTAAATAACTGAGGGCAATGAAGCTATGGCTTGTGTGGATAGAGCCTAATGCATACTTCTTTAAAGACTGGGAAGTGAGGCATCTATAAGCATTGTCTTTGATCAGACCTTAAAAATACAGTTATAAAAAGTTAACAACTTTCAATCCCTTTGATATGTATGAATAAATTCATGGGTTTAATTGGAAAAGCAGGAAAAATTTGATAAAATATTTCACTAACTTTGAAAACATTTGGTAAAATGTCTGACTACTTTGTTTGGAACAACACTAATTAGAAATAACTACATCATGGACTTAGTCACTGAAGAGATGTACTGGGGAATAACTCTAAAGTGTGATGGTAAATGGCAAAGAATGCTCTGTATGGGTAGGGTCTTGCAAATTAATGTCATGACTCATTTTACATCTGATACTCTTAATATCCTTACTAATTACTTAAAAAAGAAAACATAATAATAACAAATGAATGAAATATACATAGAATTTCTAGCGAGGAGGTGTTGCAAATCAAGTCAGACCTTTTGGACAGACATCAATATTATGAAGAGGTAGACCATCATTTAAAGCTATATCAGAATACTTTCTTTTCCTAAAATTTTATTTTTCTAATTATAAAAATAACTTTTTTACAACATTTGATAATAAAAAATAAGGAGAAAGGCACCTATAACCAAATCACCCTCAACAACTGCTAACATTTCTAATATTAACTTTTCAGGCCTTTTGCCACATATTTTTAACTGGTTGAGATCACACCACACACATAATTTTGTATCTTTTTCACTTAGGATTATATAAAATTTCCCATGCTATTACAAAAATTTATAAACATCTCTTTAAAATGTCTCAGTCTGAGTTCTCCCCTACTCCCCTGGGGAGATTGAATTTATGCCACGCGCATACTCTACCACTGAGGTTAACTGTCTGTCTCAAGGCTGTAAATACACAGAGGATCTGGGAGGACTGGAATTTGGTGGTATCACTGACTCTTATCGACCTTGTGTTTAAACTTCACATATTTTATCTGAAAGTGTAACATTTTCTTGACAACACAAAAATAAATTTAATATAGAAAAAGTGGCTTGTGGGCTGTATAATGGTAGACATTCTGTAAAATCTTGTTGAATTTAACATACACCCTGTAGGATCTAAACAGGATTCCAGTTTTCTCTTCCTTGCTAATGTTGAAAGAAGCCTTTAAGAACAGCCTCTGGCACAAGGCCCGGCTTTTTCCAGGTAGAGAATTATGAATTCAGCTTGTCACATCTATGTATGTGTCAGTAATTTCTACTAGAGATTTTAGAAATCTGCACCACATGACTTTATGGTCTCATTTGGCCTCTGTTTCTTAACTGTGTTGGAAGGAAAACCTCTTTGGCTCAGAGTTTTAAGATTTCTTCATTCATTATTGAATGGATGCCAAGTTTTGTAAAAGATGGCTTGGAGTAATTTTCTATGGTGATGTGTTTGCTCCTGAGTATCAAAATTCTCAGTAAAAGGCTTTCTGTTCTCTGACAACAGGCCACTTTTGCCAGACCTATGCCTTGTTGTGTTTCCATCGTTAACAGTAGTAACAGTGTGGGTGCCGCCAGAAGCAGTTGGCATGGGCCTGTACTTGAGGGGCTCCTGGGATGGTCTTCCAGCCACTCTCTGGAGGTATCACCTTAGCCAGAGCTGTGCTGGTCTGAATGCTGTGTGGGCTGTTGAATTAGGACCTCCTCTACTTTCCTGTCTGCTTGTTCTGTCTGCTTTTTCTCCCAGGCAGTGGCTCTGTGACAATGGCTGTTGTTTTTTGTCCCGTCTCTGTTTTCAGATTTATCATTTTCCTCCAAGCTCATCTCTGCTGTGTGATTGGGTAGTGACTATCTAGCTTCCTGCTTTTCACTCACTAAGCAAGGGAAGGAGGCAACTAACCTGCCATTAAAAAAGAAACGGTAATAATTCAATAGTCATTCTTTGTAATTAGAAGCATTATGATAATTGATATTTAATTCAGTAAAATTCAGTAACAACACGACACATACCTTTTCTCATTTAACTCTCTGAAAATTTGTGACGAACGTATCATTCATTTTCTTAATTTCAGAAGAAGATGAGGTATAATGAGGTTAACTAATTTACCCAACACCACATAGCTAGCATGGCTGCTCTTAGAGACCTTTTTCTGCTTGACACACATTCTTCCCACGGAACACTGAAAGAAAGAGTAGGTTTCTTTGTTCCTTTTGTATATTCCTGGCACCTTGAAAATGTATTGCTCATTGTAGTCTCAGTATTTTCCAGTGGATATTGTTGCTGTTGGACTGAAGTGCATATTAAATAATTAACACCTCCAATACATAATCACCTTGGAAAATTCAAAGATTTGAGCAGATGGGAGCCTCTCCCGCCATGCCTTTCTACTCTTCTTCTGACTGTGCAGTAGGATTCTTTCCAGTGTCTTGAGGCAGGGTCTTTAGAAATGTTCATATTGCAAGCAAATGCACTAAATGATCTTATATTAGCAGAAATAAAAGTACATGATAAATAATATGGCTTAAATTATTTTATATGCAAATACAGTATATTCATGTCTCCCTGTATGTATAATGTATACACAGACCTCATATAGGATACATACAATCCAACAGGAAGATTTTATTGATAGATTAAGAGATGTAATAGAATATAAAATGGGACTATCTTGTATTTAGAGAAAGCTTGCTATGGCTCTTGAGAACTTAAAAGGGAGCTATGAGCAGTTAGGAAATAGGGTAAATTATGATTAAAGACAACCTTAAATTTCTTCTGGACTTCGAGAATTTACATGAATACCAATTAGGAAACAATATATGTTCTGAGTGTTTTGGTGTTAGTATATTAAAATATGACAGTAGAGGGTGCTTAAGGTTTGAATCTTATGGATGGCTGAAGAAGCAAGACAAATGTAGGGGTTCATTCCTTATGTAGAAAACTGTCAAACTAATTGCTGAGATGGTAACAAGGATCTAGATCTTATTCAAAGCAAAGAAAATGAATCTTAAACCAGACCTTTGATGATAGATCAGATATAGAAAGATGTAATCAGGGGTTCAATCCCCA